>VDFB02043820.1:0-26491 GCA_007258455.2 Sequoia sempervirens
CCATGTAACATAATGGACAGTATCCAATCCTTTGCACATTCCAACCTGGGGCATTTGGTTCATCCTATGTTATTCACCGTCCATATTTTTCAGCTATGGAAAAAATGTAGGTACAAATACGGCCATTGACAACCACACCCCTGTTTTGGTTCTATTTCTTGGACAATTTTGGCTGTGGATGAACGTATATGGATAGATTTGGCCTTAGAGAACCTGATCTGTAATGTGGATTTTCTAGGCAACTTCCTAAAGCCATTACTTTGTCATCCTAGGATCCATAGATGTTTTTGTGCCAGTGATGGGAAAATGAATGGGATGCAAATAAGTTTACTTTCATACCAAATTTTATATGTGAGGTTCTTATTTTTTCAAAGGTTGGAAAACATGTAACCTGAGTGTAACTATTTCCTTCTCCACATATGGTTGAAAAACATATAAGCCAAGTGTAACTATTTCCTTTTCCACATATAAAAAGGACTCAATTTTTATTTATTTATTTATTTTGTACTTTGATAGTTTAATCTACTTTAAGATCAGATTGTATTTCATCTTTTAATTTTTCTTAACTTTAATGTTGTTTCTGGTTGGTAAAACTCGTGGCACCCACAATGGATTCAGCTTTGTAGAATGAATAGATGTTTTGTGCCAGTGATGTGGAAATGAATGGGATGCAAACAAGTTTACTTTCATGTTAAATTGTATATATAAGGTTTTTATGTTAAGGTTGAAAAATGTATAACCTCCTGTTCAATATGATTTTAATTCAGAAATACTGACACAAATTATTGAAATCTACTAATAGGACATTTCCGTCTGCCCTGGCATCAATAAAGGAAATGGATCTTCTAATCATGGATGGATATGCGAAAGCCTCCGCAAGCCTTAAGTTCTTGAGCTTGGTAATTGTCACTTAGGTGGTGTATATGTTAGACAACCACTATGTCCTTTCAATTATTTTGTTTGACAGAATGCATCTTTGTTTGCAATCTAAATGATTATTCATTGCCTATATTCTGGGCACAAGTTCTAGTTCCATGCAAAATAGATCAAACACAAGGCATGTATTTGTTGTTTTCCCCTTAATATTTCAGAATTTATGTTTCTTACACATTTTCACAATAATCTAATGGAATTGAATTATTTCCTTAATATTTTATGCAATCTTTTCAAAATGTGTCTCAGGCTTGTGGTTCATGGATATATATATATATACATACATATATTGAATTGTAGAGGAACTAGTCATTTATAGGTGCAACACCTAATTAAATTTGAATATTTTTAGGCTAGAGGATGTAATTTATGGTTCTATTTGGCTAATCTGTTCATGTCTAAACTATCTTTTTTTTTTTTAAAAAAAAGGTGCAATGCACCCATATTATTAGGGGTAAACGCTTTTGACCGGAGCTATGAATCGGGTACAAGAAACCACAAGAAACAACCAAACCCGCGAGTGCAATGGCCCAGCAAAGGCACAAGGCCTGCGAGCACTTTGACCCAGCGAGGGTTTGAACCTTGGTGGTTGTCACCACAACCAAGCGACTTGACCACCGAACCACGCCCTTATCGGCCATGTCTAAACTATCTTATCATTAAGCAGATCATACTGTTTTTTGCTTGCATTGGGACAATCAACAACTAATTCAAGAGATAAGAAGCCAGCAGAGAGTGTGTCCTCTGTTTTCAGATAGCTTAATGAATGCAAGAGTGTTAAGAGAACTTGAAGCATGGTGCTGCAGAAATTGATATACACATCACACATCATAAGGGTTTGTGGCTTAATGGAACATTTTAATATTCACCATATGAAGTGTTTATCTAGTACAAGGTTAATCTTTACTAGAACAAAACATGTTTGTACAATTGAAATAACTAGTGAGAGAGAGATCCATTGAAGGGAAAATGTAATGCCCCAAACTTTCACCCAAGACATTAACGGTCAAAAAATGGATGGACAATTTTTTTGCGATATAAATGTGTCACCAACTTGCTACAATGCACACCTATACATAGAGATTCCATGACACAACATGACAACACTCAGAGCAAAGTGTGAATGCACCAAGCATGATAACACAAGAAGAAGTCTTACCATTGTCATGTGACAACTTCACTATTATGATCATAAAAGAGGATAGAGTTGCCTCTAGTGATGGTGTTCAGGCACTAGACCATGATTCCATTCTCTTGCAAATTGAAAGATTAGGATGGGAGCAGCACATCATCCCATCTCTCAACCCAATCAAGACACACCTAAGCATCTACAACAAAATGGAATCAACACCCAAACTTAAGGTTCACTTGCTCATGAGGCAAGACAAGTAGGAGATCCAAGACCTCACCCAATCAAATTGTTGACTAGTCATTTTGGCACAAAGGCACAACCTTCAACTCAAAACATTGAATAATTTACAAGAAACCTCAAATGTCTGCAGCAATTTTCATAGAAAACTTTTTCAAACAAGTTTGGAAGTGCTCACTATTTAAGGATCGCCCTTAAAACTAGTTTAGATTGCCACCCTTGGGTCCAAAATGCACCTATTACTACTGTAGATCATCTGTTTGCATTAAAAATGCCCCTATTACAATTGCAAATCGCTCCTTTAGGTCCAAAATGCCTCGACTGCCAATGTAAATCACCACTTTAGGTCCAAAATGCCTCTACTGCCAATGCAAATCACCCCTTTGGGTCCAAAATGCCTCTCCTACCAATGCCTTCGAGAAATGGACAATTTTGGCATAGTTTATAGACTAAGTTACCCGTTCGGGTTCGGGGACGGGTACAGGTACGAGAACCCGGTACGTGGGTACGTGAAAATTTTTTTTAGGGGTTTGGGTACGTATGGGTACGTGTGTGTATATGTATATATATACAACAAAAAAAAGAAAAAGAGAAATATATAGAATTGTAAAACTAAATCATTTCATAGTATGATACTTGATCATTGATCAATGCCAAATGCCAAAGATAAATATTCACGATCATTGATCATTGATCGAGCAAGATTCATCATACATTTACCCTGGCAAACACATTCCCAAGTCTGAGATATTTATAAACTCATTGTATTACTTGTAATTGCTGTTCATTCTATTATCTGGTGTTATAAATCAATGTATTTGTTGCTACAAATAGACTGTGAGAAGTTGTAAAAAATTATAACCTTGTCTCAGATTGAGTACAGACTTTCTTCTATCTGCTGTTAATTTTCTGAGGATTAACTTCATACATCAGCTCTAAACAGAACACAGGAAGTTCTTGCAATAAGTCTGAATATGTATTTCTGAATATGCTTGGTAAACTCAGTCCAATATTGAGTAGTATGTTTCAGATTTGGGTTATCAGATTTACTGTTAGTATCTATGGAGTGGATAGTAATGTTGTAATGCTGATTATCTGTTGTACTATTATCTACTGCAAATTTTTGAGGTTGCTGTCAATTCTGGTCGTTGTATGTAATGTATCTGCTGCAAATATAAGCTTAGTTTGTATCGCTGTGGTCTGGCATAGTTTTGGAATACTATGATCTGCTCTTTGTTGGTTATTCTGATTATGTACAGGTCTGATATTAATTTTTGAGTAGTTATCTATTGTGTATCAATCATATTTGAAAGTTGGAATGGCTTAGTATTGATTCCCAGATTTGCCTCTGCATTACACATTGAATTATCACAATGGAAATCATCACTATGAAATGATCAATGATCAAGTATCATACTATGAAATGATCAATGCTGTTTTAGGGTTAGGAGGAAAAAAAATTAAAAAAAAAATGTTTTTTAATCAAGTTTGGGCCCTTTTTTTTTAACTTGGCCCATGGGTTCGCCTGGGTTCGCTCGGGTTTGTGCTGGGTACACACAGGGTGTGCGCCCAGCACTGTGGGTTCGCCAGGGTTCGTGCACCCGCGAACCCACAGTGCTGGGTGCGCACCCTGTGCGTACCCAACACGTACCTGCAGACGAACCCGAATCGGGTGCATACCCAAACCGGGTTCGGGGCCTGCGGGTATGAACCCTGCAACATAGTTTATAGGCCTAGAAATGCATTGTGGGTTTCTTGGAGCTAACTAGGTCCTAAAGATGACAAAAACCCAAATGAACATCTAAGACTAATCTCCAACACTTAAAGAACAAAACAAGAGTCACAAAAGCTGTAATGAACACCCTTGATTTTTTTTTTGTTCTAACCCTGAGTTTGCTGCTTGCTGTTTGTGAAATGTTTGAAGTGTTTGCTTTGCTTTTCATAGGTTTTCACATTTATATTTGATTTCTCAATGAGGTACTGTTGGCGTTTAAATTAGCACCTCTGGAGTGCTGATTGTAAACGTTCAGCTATTTCAAATGTTTTGCAACACTTCTTCGTTATTTAAAGAGGAGAAGTCCCTCTCTGCTGGGAGCAATGCGTAGGGAAGGGAAATGTCTAACTGGTTCCTATCTTTTTTATACTTCGGTGACGAGGACACAAGGGTGCATAAACACAATAAGCAAGTAGCTAAGCTTTTCTGCGGTTCGCAGATCTTAACTTCGACTAACTAGCTTTTTATCTATCAACCTTCCCAAGATGAGCAGACATGAGGAGTGAGAGGCAGAATGGAATGGTTGGATCACTTCAATTCGCCGTCTCCAGAGGATATGACCGAGGCTCTGAACTCTCGGGTATACACCGGGATAAGGTTGGTACAAGCAAACGCTCTGCACGGTAAACTAGATCCGAGATCTGCCAAGGAGGAGGGACTCCTATCCGAGGTATGAGCTTAAGAAATAGTTTACTAGAAACAACAAAATCACGATGCCTTGGCTAACGGGCTTGCTAAGGAGGAGGGACTCCTATCCGAAGTATAGCTTGGAAGTCAACACATTAAACAACATCAAACGACAACTGTCAATAACAAATATCCAAGGAGGAGGGACTCCTATCCGAGGAGGGAAATGAGACAACGAGCTATTAAACACAGGACGTAGACATAACTCAAACAAGATGATCAAAATGCAAGCGCCTTCTGATATTCTTCTTCAATGCTTTATCAACGAACTACAAAAGTTGGGAAAGCAAAGGCACGAAATCATGCACAATTACAATCATCCAACGAACTCTCATCCAAGAGTGAACAAATATTCGCTTTTAAAGTGTTGGCAACAATGGCGCAGCAATTTTGCATAGCAAGTAAAGGTTAAACAAATAATGAGCCCAAGGCTCTTATTTATAGAACTCAAAGGAGTGGGCAACCCCAAAATCTCCTTGAGTTAACAATGAGTTCTTGCCAATCAATTAGCAAGATTTATTCCTAAATAGGGGGAACAAGCAGTTAACTGGAAAGCTACTTCAGTTAACTGAAAGTCAACAAAGAGTCAACTGGAAACTACTTCAGTTGACTGAAAGCAAACTAAAGGTGAACTTAAATGTAAAGTCTCCCTCCAAAATAGACATCCACATTTAGTGGAGATCTAAGATCCACAAATCGTGGAAGTCAATTAGACATCCTTAATTAGTGGGATCTGACAATGCATGATTTAAGGAAAGTGGAGTTAAACTTGGAAAGAAGCATCAAGTTAACTCCAACTACATTTAATAGCATCTCGAGTTGACTTGGAAAGAAGCGTCAAGTCAACTCAAGTCTCATGAATGCCACTTGGAGTGTGTATGGCGTCCTTTTCTGGTGCATTTATAACTTGCCATTAATCAACAGTGTCTCAATCCATTGATTGACCTCATCAGCTTCTGGGGAGTTAATGCTCCGTAGGATGATGACGTGGCGTCGGAGCATGACCTCACCCGTTGTGAGCTGATTTCCGAAGTCAATGCATTGAGATGCTGCCTCTTCTAACTTGGTTGATAAAGCTGCTACCTTAGCCAGCTTACAACCCTCTGGATCGTCAAGAAAGGTGCTGCGGATGACATCCCTGAACTGGTTCTGTACAGTCACCAACTCGACGTATTCTCCTCCCTCACGTTGATATTCCATGCAAGGGAAAGATATTACCAACATTCTTGCGAAGTTAATAATAGTGGCAACCACCCTTCTGTAATCAATCATCTCTATTGAATGAGCGTCGTAGGCTTTTACCTTGTACGCCAATTGTTCTTTCCAAGCAAAAAGATGTTGCTTGTTTTCCTCAGAGTATACTGATTGATATGCTAATTGCAAATCTGCAATTGTACTTTCGTCTTCAAGCCTCTTTTCTGCAATCTTCTGTTATGACTGCTGGATCTCCACACGAAGTTCATGTGCTCTATCCCGTAACTGGTATAGGTTAGCCAGTACGCATCTACCCTTGAGAACAAACTCTTCCACCTGATTCCTCAAGTGTTTGCCGAATGTTAACAATTGCCGATGATTTTGTTCGACGGGGAGATCTAGTAGTCCTGCCGGTAGGGCTGAGACGTTGGGTGTGCCATGTATCAAGCTGGTGATGTAAGACCTCAGTTTCTGATTTTCAGCCTTTAAGGCTGCCTTTTCTTTACCATCCTTGGCCATCCTTTCTTGTGCGCTCACCGAAGCTATTCCGAGAAGGTCCACCTCCACCTGTCGTGTAGTCTTCCCGAGGTTAAGTTGAGACAAAGTGTAGTCCTCTACTTGAACCTCGTGTATGCTTTTCTCTACTGGTGGAGCGGCAGTCTCTATGATGATCTCACATTCTGCATTCCTTTCTATGTGAACTTGATTCTTCAACCTTTTTGCCGGCGTGTCTTGTGGGACGTGGTCGAATTCGGTAAAGTCAAGTTCATAGGAGGGTTTCTCCCTCTTCCTTCCTAGGAAGCCTTCGAGCCAAATAGAATCTCGGTGAACTTCACTAGGAGGGACGTGAGGCCCTTGAACGCTAGATGTGTGAGACTGTGCTGGAGCAATGTCTCTCGGTGGCGAATCCAAGTCGATGAGGACCTGTGTTCGCTGTGATACTGGTGATATGGGCGGCTCTGTTTCCATAACAGGCACCGTTTCTGCTGCTGCTTCTACTGTTGCTACCTCTGCCATTGGTTCAGCCACTGGTTCTTCAAAAACTAATGCTGTTGGTTCCTCTGTGATAACTTCGGCTGAATTAGGGGTGGCAGTCTCTACTCTTTGTTCTGGGGCAGCAATACCCGTGATTATTTCAGGACTATGTGTGGCTTTCTCCACTGGTGTCCTCTGTGTTCTAGGTTTTGACATCCTCATCCCTTGGGGAGGATTGCACCATTGCTTTTGTCTAGGTTTCCTTCTTGAAGTGGAAGGTGGTGTAGACTGAACCTGTGGCGGCTCTGTTCTGTGAGGTATCACCTTCCTTGATTTCTTGCTGTCGAGATAGAGTTGGCTATTTCTAACCACTCTACTCGTTCTTTCTTCTATAGATGTATCTTCTTTGGCATACCAATCCACTCTCGGGAGCGGTTGGGAGTCAACTGAATCTGCGAAGAATGTGGGGAGAATGACTTCCCCTTCATCATCTGACAGGCCCTCAATGTCTGCTGACATGAAATCAGCAATCTGTGGGAGTCTGAATCTGCTGTAATTCCTTCTTCGCACTTCATACTCGTCTTTACAATTCACCCAATAATCTTCCATAGAAGACTTATGTGACGAGTGTTGCTCAAGGTGTGCTGCATAGAGTCCTCTGGGATCATAAGATCTTCTATCAATGAGATATTTGAGGTTAAACCTCCTTGTTTCTTGACCCATCATCTTTGCATCTGCCGCGGATTCACATCTATATAGTCCCATTTCAACGGGAAAGTTAACAGCTGTCTTCCTCTTCAAGCGCAAGTGGACATGAACTTCGGACAACTGTCTCAGGAACTCCATGAAAACTACCCTATCTGAAGGGTGTCTTGGTAGCATGGCGGGGTGGCCAATGTAGCCATACACGCGTATGTAGGAGAATGTAGGAAATTGGATAAACCAATCTGCCCAATCCGCCATTGCCTCTCTGGCTGTCTGCGAAATACGCACGTGCATCTCATGGTTAAGCTCACGAACTATGTGCATGGTGAAGTGATCACTTGTCTTCTTGAAGTGTCTTTCCGCTTGAGTAAACTCAAGGCGTGTGAAAAACTCGTGAACCTTCTGCACACCTAAGGTTCCCACATTGTTCAATAACCTGAAATCGCCTTGGAAGGCTATCAAGTATACTAGGTAGGAGCACATGTGGAACCTATGAGCTTCCAGATACCCAGTGATTTGTCGGTGGAGTGTGTCACTGATCAAAGTGGCCCAGTCATAGTATTCCCTCCTGCCAATGATTTTAGCGATGACATAGTACATCCATGGCTGGAATTGACGACCATCTTCTTCTCCAGTGACTCTATTGAGTAGAGTGATTAACACTGCGTACTCGTCTTTACATTCTCCTCGCCCCAACAACTTAGGCAAGCTTGCCTTTGTCACTTTTAGCCATTTTTCGGCCATTATCCTTTGACATTTGTCCTTGGCCGTCTCAAAAGCTTTCTCACATTCCGTCAATGATATGACTTTGCTGTTAGGATGTGAGGGAATATCAAAACATCTTTCGATATCCTGAGGCTTTAAACTGCAAACAATCCTTCCATCTGCTGCTCTGATTTCTCTGGTGGTAGGGTTGTAATGCTTGATACAAGCGATTACGAGCTCTACGCTTTGTAGTGTGATGGGAATTGATGCGGCTTGCAGCAATCCGGATTCTTCGATATTCTGCAATGTTATTTGATTCATGCCTTCTAACTGCTCCAAATCGACCACTGGATTTACTTGGTGTAGATTTGTGTCAACTGTTTTCAGGTAATCATGGAGTAAGACCGTCTTGGTCTCGTATTGCACCTGGGAGTACTGCATCCTGAAAAACTTGAAGATTGACTGTAAGCTTGACCTAGTTCAGATGATTTTCGGAAACCCTTAAAAATAGCGCCCTGCCGAGAAGTATTTTTCCGGAAAAAATCTGGCACATGGGTTTTGTTCGTGCTTCAATGCTGAACAAACCCAGTTCCTCAGAATTTGGATTCTGAAACTTTTTCGGAAAAACCCCCAAAAATAGGGGCAGCAAGTTTGCTGATTTTGTAAAATTTGTTGAGATGGGTTTCTCTGGAAAATGATGCTGAATCTACCCAGTTGATCTGATCTGATGTAGCCTGTTGCTTTTTCTGTCAGATGCAAGAAAACCTAAGACAAGAAGAGAGGAAAAAGACAGAAGGTGGATTGGAAGTTTTAGCTGATCTTCAAAAAAAACTATCTCTGATCCAATCCTCAAAATGGCAACCCTTTCCTGCTTCAGATCTGCAATAAAAATGAAGAACGGATGAAAACCTCCTTCAGATCTTCAATGGCGTCCTTTGAGAGCTTTGTGGCTGTTTTTGTCTTTCAACCTGCAATGAAATAATGAAATGGACGCCATCTCCTTGAATATATATGTTTGGGCTTCAGATCCACAAATTTGGGGACCTAACACAAGCTCAAAAGGTGATTTGAGTTTGATCTGAAGTTAAAAAGGTGATTTCCACCAATCGTGGAGCGTTTTAGCCAACTTTAACTCAAAGAGCTTTTGACTTTAGTCAACTAATGACCTTTGACTTATTTTAGGCGTCCCTTTTCATCTTTTGCAAGTTTTTTGGTATTTTCTCTCCTGAAAACCCCCTGTTTGATCCTGAATCTGGCGTTGTCTGTCGATCTTGAGACGTCACGGACACATTCACTGCGGAGCAGAATCCATACTGGAAAGAAGTGCCTGGGAGACTGAATGATAAAAAGCTGAGTTAAGGGCTCCAAAAGACTGGGCGCCTTTCCCAAGAAAGGGCGCTTTTGCCAATGCCTTAGTGATTTTTCAGTCTTCGTTCTTCAGCTTATTTGAAATGACCTCTCGTGCCTTGAACTGGATTTCTCGTTGATCGGAGAGTCAGATGTTTTCACATGATGTTTCATCAGGTACTCAGCTCTGTTCTGCTAAGAATGACTGTCTTCGGGAAATCTGGATCTCAAATTAGGGTTCCTTTATCCAAGGGCGCCCCTCCTTGAAAAGGGCGCTTTTGCCTTTTAGCTTGATTATTTTCGTCTGACAAGTTGCCTACTTTGATCCAGATTATCCGTTGACTGCTCTGTCAGGTATTGATGCTTGCAGTTGCGTTTCCGAGATTTGCTTGAGCTGAGAAGGTCATCAAAGGAGGCCTTTTGTCATTGGTCAGCATCTGGAAGTCCAAAAGAAAGGGCGCCTTTGCTTTGAAAAGGCTCTTTTTCTTGCAACTTTGTCGTTAACTGTGGTTTCCTGTCAATTCCTCAACTGCCTCTTTTTGCTTCGTCAGCAGTTGCTAGTGATCTATTCATCGGATGATCTGGATGTTTGTTTCACTGTTGAGACAGCAACCAAACGTTGAGAATGACTGCTTCGGATGATCTTACTGACTTTGTTTGACCTTCAAAGACCATGGGCGCCCCTTCTTGAAGAAGGCGCCTTTTCAACATGTGAGCAATCTCCCCTTCGTAACATCTCCAGAGTTAGTCAAATTTTGACCTTTTTCGTTTTCAGGAATCTCCTTCGTCAAACAGCATCTTTTTTGACCTTTTCCGCCATGGTTGTATCGTTGAAGCTTTTGAAGCTTAGCTTTCAGCGCCTGGTACTGGCCAATCTGCCATTAATGGCCGTGGAGCTCCTAACTTCGTTCCTGAAAAAGAGAAATAGACCCACCAGAGTAAAACGTGTCTTTTGATGATTCTGACTTGACCAATGTGATCGTGAAGCCCTTTAAACCTATCAAAATCATTTTTGATCATTTCTGGGAAGGTCCTATTTTCGGGGGATTTCCCTGAAAATAGGGGGAAAAACCCTAATTTTCAATTTTTCAGAATTTTGTACATGTGTTCCTAGACAGAAACCCACCAAGATTCTATGATTGGTTTGACCTAAAACAGACCTTTCATGGCATTTTAACAAGATTTAGCTCAATTTACACAGAATGCCAAAAAATTTATTTGGGGTACAACAGGTACATAAACATAAATGTAATGAATATAAATTTGCTTGCAAGAGACACTTTCAGAAAGCTAAGGAGTTCTGATTTAAATACAGAAATATTTCTGTTCAACATAAGCAACTTACAGAATACATATTATAATATTTCAGACCTGAAAGAGACTGTCCCACAACTATAGGATGTTTTCCCGAGAGCTACGCACCACCAATAGACTCCAGCCAACGTGCTCGCAAGTAATGAAGACCAAAGTCCAACTAATCATCAAAGAGCGAACTGAAGATGTCTTTCCCAGCACTTAAACCCCTGTTCAAGGCACCCACAAGGCCGTACCATCTGAAAAAGTATAGCAAGCAGCAAGGAGACCCCCTTCAAGGCCAACATCCATCAGCATAGAAAGGGTCTTTCATCACATTGACTTTCTGCACTCCCAATGCAGCAAGAATAGCCACCTTTATCAACCTCAAGCGCCTAACCAGAATCTGGTTCAAACTGAAACCCAGCTACAAAAGGGCCGTACCACAGCAAGAGGGTGATTTGCTCTAGTAAATTTGATTCTTCATGGAAAAATACAATCCTGTGCTTGTTAGAATCACCATTAGTAGGAGCTTCCTTTGGGGTAACACCCAGAATGATACAAAAATCCTTCTCAGAGTAATGAGTGAAAATGTGGGGTTCAGGAACAAAGCAAAATGCCTAGAAATCAATAAAATCACCACCAAGAAGAGTTTATTCCTCACCAAATTCAATACCATACATCACAAGCCAAAATCACACAGTCCACTTCAAAACATGATAAAAAATCTTTATTCCAAAATCTGAAACTGCAACTTGAAAGCACAAATGAAGCCTCTAAATGAGACCCCCAAAAACCCTCCTGATTTCGTATTTCAAACACAGGGAGAGTGTGATCTACAGAGGTTTTCGTCCCTGCAAACCCTTGTTTTCTCCAAAGCCAAACTTCTAGAGAAAGACTTGTACAATTTCATAATCCAAGCATAAGAAAATATTAAGCTCTTTCTCCCCTTATATCTCTTCACTTCCAATGCCAAAGAATAGGGTTTCTTTCTAATATTTAATTTGTTTTATTTTTAACTCCTTGATAAAGTTAAGTCACTTTATAATACTCACAAAGTGGGCGCTCATCTCCAAGACTAAAGTGACTTTAAATAATATTTCCCATTTGACTTTAGTGGTCTTTTAATAATATTTCATTTTAGTCACTTAGCCAATATAACCCAAAGTCCAATATTAAATAAACATTAATAATTTACAAACTTTAAAATGGAGGCTCATATGAACTCGAAATTTAGTGATCTATAGACCATTGGAAAGGTCTTGCCAAAATGCTTCATCTCCAACATTGAAAATCCCAAAACGGCCAAAAACCCTAATTTGCCAAAAATAGCAAATTCGGGCCTAAGCAATCAATTCCACCTCCAGAAAGTGCCAAACTGAAGATCACAATGAAACCCTACCAACAATCCCCGACAAAACCATCCAAGTCACTGAAACAGTGTCCAGATTGACACTTACTAAAAATATTAAGTATGGACAAGACGTTCGAAATCCCTCCGAAAAGTGTCATATGACTCCATTGGATCACCTAAACACAATGGTGACGTCGAAATACTCCTCCGATTAGGCTGTCACCAACCCAGAAAGTCAACTCTAACTGTGCTGCATGAGAACCCGGAAATGGGGACATTACAGTCCACCCTTGCCAAAGATTGCTTGTCCTCAAGCAATGCTAGTGAGCCCTGCAATCCACATCTGAATCCATGCCGAAACCTGAAATGATTCTCGGGTCCCAAATAATTCTAGGTGGTCTATAATCCCAACTGCTCAAATCCCTGCCCTGTGATGCACCATCACCTAAAGTCTCCTGAATGTCGCTTGTAAGAAGAGTGGTAAAGTACCACCAAAACTCAACCCGCTCCTCAAAAATATGTCCCTCAAGAGAATCAAACTGAGGTACCGCAAGAGTAAGCTCAGGAAATTTCACACTGGCTCTCTCATCCCAAATGGTCGCTGCATTAGAACTCAATGTGATTCTTAGGTTCCAAGCGAGTCTCAGAAAAATAACTCCATGCTGAAATTGCGCCACATTGATCATAATAGATTGACCAATGTCACCAAATTGCACTCTCCTATCCTGGACCACCAGAGGAATTAAATCATCAAAGCCCACACTGAAAAAACTGAAGGGACTGAGATCAATGTCATGGAATATGTCCTGCCACAACAACTCTGAGAAGGATGTGTCAATAAACTCACTCCCAACCATATCCTTGGTCTCCATGAAAATCACCCTGCTCAACTATAAGAGATTACCCATGGCATGTCTCCACATGATAACCAAAATGCGAAACAAGTCATCCACTGCCACAACTCTGAAATCAACCAACCAATTGAAGCCAATGCTAAAGCTAGTCGAAATCATAACATTAACACTCAGCCTCCAAGTGTCAAAAGAATGGTCCAAAGCACACCAACTCACCCAAACCACTACAATAATTAAGACATCATCAGATAAAAAGCAAAACATCTCCATAAAGTAATTGCAGTGAGTGTCAATCACTAGAGTGGAAAAAATGAATGGGTAAGTAGCGTGCGGATGAACGCTCATAGCCAGCTGTCCCAAGGCTTGCCCAAGCCCTAAATCAATCTGCTCACTAAAATGTGACATCAAATCCAACAAGAGATAATAGTGACAGCGATAAGCAAACTCAAATCCCACTGGAAAGAGTGGAGAGATGTGTATGTAGGTATCAATAGAGTCAACTCGTGGAATCAAATCATCTTTGCCATCCAACCTAAACCCGTAGTTTCTCAACTGCTGAACTGAGGGTACCATCCAACTCGTCTACGAGTCTGACGTCGAAGTCATGTGCAAGTTGGTCTGAGAATGGACAGTAGTGTTACTATCAGAAGTAGACCCACTATGCCAATTCCGTGATAACACCTTGTGTCTAGAAACTGCACTTGGGTCCCAAGCCTAGTTATCCAACCCACTCGCATCATTGGACTTGCCTAAGTCTCCATCTTCCAACTCAAAGAGTGGATTGTCAAGAGTCAAATCAGCATCCCATTCAAATAAAGGATTATCAATGACCCAAAGGTTATCCTCAACTCCCAATCCGAAATAATCCTCTTGCTGATCTGAACTCACATTTTCAGATTTTCTTGGGCAATGAGCAAGGTCATACTCCTCCTGGATGTGATCAAGCTCCATCATTACCTGTCTGATTTCGTTTACCCTTTCTCTACCTTCTTGCTCATTCAACTGTTGGGTCTCATAAAGCTGATCATTAGCTTCATGAAGTGTCTCCTGGACACTTTCCAAGGCAATCTTCGTAGAGTTTAGCTCAATGGTGAGCTCGCTAACCTCCTCTTTTAACTGCTTAGACCAAGATAAGGTTTCATCTGCAAACCTGGTGGCTATATCTTTATCATGCATCATGTGCAAGTAAGCTATTTAAACTCTTCCATAGAACTCTTCAATGCACGTAAATCAGCCAATGAAACATTAAGCTCACTTTGTCCCTTAGATGCATTGTGAATTAAATTTTCCACTTGCATATTTTTGCTGTCCATACTAGATAAAATGTGCACCTCATCTTCAGTTGAAACCAAGAGTTGTCTTTTCCAATCATGACCAAACAAAAATGTTGAACTGCTATTTTGAGGCATGACAAAATCAGAATTTTCATACTTACTAGCAAAGTCTCTATCGCTGTCCCAAATTACTTGAGCCTCTCCCTGTTCTTTCTCAAAAGTGGATTGTGAATCCCAAACAGCAAGGCTGCTAGTTCCCTGATTGAGTTCAACTTCTTGCAATGTGAAATCTAGTTTGTTCTCTTGTTCATGAACAACTTCATCAATGCCCTCAAAGTTTTCTTCCTTGCATCGATGTGGAGCTGAAGTAAGGACAACACTATAGTCAAAAGGAGATTCATCCCATTCCGGTCCTTTGTCATACTTGCAAGCCAACTCACTTGTTTCCCAACACACTGGGATCTCTTCCCTTTCATTTCCAGTATCAAACCGTGACTCCAAATCATTCAAACTTGTAACGACCTATTCCTTGTGTAAATTAAAATTTTCCAATTCTCACCTTAAACATGTAAAGGTAACAAGTAACAAAGATAATACAATAAAAAATTTCCTTTCTTTATTGATAAATACATACAAATTACAATATGCTTCCACATGAATTCCATTTTCATTGGAAATATAAATCAGAGTTCAAAAGTAACACAGTTACATACATAGCTCGTAAGCTTTTGCACAAATAGAAGTAAGAAGGTCCAGGAGTCTGTCCTTTCAAATCTTGGTACATCGGCCGCTTGCTGTGGAGGAGAAACATCACTCGGGCGCTTTTCTGCCAACCACGGACTTATAATGCGGTCCCCTGCACATGGCCCTCCCTTCGAAGAAGAGATTGGTAGGGTATCCTTTAACGATTACCAACTGAGCATAGTGCTGTGTCCTACACAACTAGAACCTTGCTATTTCACAATCTCGATCTAGTACTCGGATCACAATGAACTGACAGTGTAGTCTCAACTAACTCACGTCTATGTGGCAGTCGTACCTTTCACAACTTTGGCCAAAGTATTCTCATTCAGTACTTCGAATGATGGTCATCTATCATAATCACTACTCAGGGCCGATTTGACTTTGGGCTATCTTATTCCATGCATAGGCTATGTCCTTCAATGGGTTCAGTTTACCCCAGACATCCTACTTCAATAGTCTACTAGAAATGAGTCAATAAACTAGTATCTAATATCCTAACTCCTATTTCCGGAAATCTTTATCCTAGGAGTGAAGCTTACTAGTGTTAATCTAATAACATAAGCTAGGATTATACTTAGTTTGACGACATTTCGTTCCTAGAGGATAATACTTACTCTACGTATTCTCCATATACGGAGATCATACAAATCACAAATTCAAGCAAATGCACATTCAATTCCTTCAAAGCATAATGCCTAATAGGCTAAGCTATCCTTAAGCCCTTAAAAAAATTGATTCCCTTCTTTTAGCCTCATTTTCTATAAAAACTTCTTTTAATCTTTCAATAAACTATATTGAATTACTCAAGCCTTTTCCCTTAATTGCATTGATATTCCTTATTCTTTTACCCTTCATTTATAATGAAATCCCTTAAGCATTTATTCCATACAAGCTTTATCAAAACAATATTTGATTGCTAAGAACAATTTACTTGTATCATACCAATTGCAACCGGCAACTAAAGAATTAAAAGGAAGATCATTTAAGCAAAAATCCTGAATTTAGATAACATGCCTGTGAAATTGAGCTCCTTCCCAACTTTCAAACGAAAATGGCAGATTGTAGTTTTCCTCTTTCTCAAATGTAGAAACTCTCTTTCCCAAAACACTCTCCTTAAATTAAACTTCTCACTGGAAAATTGCTATTCACCTCTCCCTAAGATAATTTAACACAGTCTAAAAATTGTAGCTGATATAGACTCTAATTCTCTCACTAAAATTATTAAGATGCAAAGCAGCAATACCAACTCACAGCAGCAGCTCATAATTTAATATGAGAACTCTTCAATACGCCAAAGATGAACACCAACAGGATGCCTTTCGAATGGAGAGCAGGGGAGTATTTATAAGCCGTAAAAACAACAGAATCCTCAATTTTGGGCATGTAAAATGACAAATAGACATGCTTACCTAGTCAAAACGTCACATGGCATGTTATTAAACCCTTAGTCATGATTTTCAAGAGTGATTCGACCTCATGGAGCTAGCAGATCATGAATAATTCAACTCAGAAAGGTAAAACACCACCTACAGGAACTCATCTTGTTTAGGCGCCCATGAGGAAATGACTCACCATTTTGTGAACTGGTCAAGGCAAGACTCCATACACCTTTCAAATACAGACTGCGTTGCCCTCTTTCCCAGCCGCGTTTGAGAATTTCTTCCTATTATTTCTGCGTTTTGCCTTCATCCGCTATTTCACGGGAAAAGCTTCTTCAGATTTTTCCTTTTAAATTATGTTTCGACTTTACACTATGAAGTATTTTATATTTCAAATATTTAACTCTTTTAATATTTCGATTTCCCATAGTTCAAAATATTTAATATTGATTTCAAAATCAAATATTTCTTTTTTAAAGTCCACAAACGTAATATTTTCCATTTAAAAATGTGTTCATGAGTTTGATGCGTTTCAATAAAAACATCAAGTATTTGATACTTCATATTTGACTTATTCAAATATTTCCAAAATTACCCAAGGTAATAAAATTGATTTCCTAAATCACTTTAGGTAATAATATTAAATTCAATTATTCTTATATTTTTAATATATATATATTTATATATTTCTATTATAGATTTATTTACTTTGATATATATGTGTATATATATATTTAAATATTACTATTTAAATATATTTAAATATATACATATATGTATTTAAGTAAAACTATAATATAATATATACTTATATATTATTAAATATATAAACATTTACATATTTAAATATTTACACTTATATGTATTAATTGTTAAATATGTATATTGCGAGCTAGTCAACATACTATCAATATACATACTTACGTATTCGTCTAAATATGAATATATGTAAATTCCAATAAAACATTATTATTAACATCATTATTCACAGGCAATAAGTAATGTGGGTATGTATATATATATATATATCACTGTATGTAGTGTACACGTAAATGTATGTAGACCATGTCGACACGTACATATGGGCATATCCATCTGCTGAGCATACGTATGTATTGACATGTATATACTTATGGATACGTGTACATTATATACATGTATACACATACTCACTTCACCTATTAACATATATCCATTCACGTTTTCCACATTAAGGTCAAAGCACAGTAAGTCACACAAATGAGTAATCATCATTTTCAAAGCATAAAGAAGTAAACATAACTCCTAAAGCCTAAGGATGACTTATCTAGACCAATCATAACTAACATGGTTTCTTAGAGCCTATACTGACGTGTGTGTGTATGCTCAATTTGGTACTCGTTACTGCTTACCCGACCAAGCTCCTCCCCGAGTGATATTTCTCCTCTGCTTGGAGGATTGGTCCTCTTACCTACACACCGTGACACGACAACGGGAGTCATATGCTCAAAAACGAAGACGAATACATGAAACATTTCAAAAGTTAGATTCTTCACAAATCAAATACCTTCTATTCTCCTTTATGCAGTATTTCACCAAGAATAACATCAAATGAAACAACATTCATATTGAAAACAAGGTACAAGCATCATTAATTCACCTCCAAAATTCACATTTACTCTATCTAGTGATGGTAAATTGTAACGTCACAATTTGGGATGTAACAAAACTGCAAGGTCTAAGCTCAAAATCAACAACCTGCCCAGTGAAATCTGATTCCTTTTCAAGGTTAAAATCAGCTCTTTCAAAGCCACCCTCTATACCAGACTCTCGGGATGAAGTAAGGACTTCATTACCAACCAAATTAGTTTCATCCCAAGGTGAATCCTCATCATACTTAGGTGCCATCACACCTGGATCCCATGTGAAGAAAGGCTGATCACTCTGTTTCGTAGATAAGTAATCCTTTTGCTCCCCATAAGTAGTTGCCTTTCTGAATAAGTCATTCTCCATCTCATTTTCACTGGAGTCATCATAATCATCTTTCTCCCTAGATTTGGTTTTGAGTTCAAACTCAAAACCACCAGTGTTATCATCAATGAAGAGGAAAGGATGATCATCAAAAGTTAATTTGGAAGCATCATCATTTTTTATTTCTCTGTGCCCATCATCCAAAGGTACCTTAGTGAACACATCATCAATATCTGCTTCACTATAGACATCAAGGTAGTCATCAGTCTTAGAGTCATCACTGGATAAGTCTGAACTAGTATCCAAGATTCTCGTCTTTCCTTTCCCTTCATGCAAAACCTTATCCATATTGTTTTCATGCATGACCCAAGAATCGTCCAGAGGCTCAATCTCACATTCCTCAGGCTCCAAATCAACCTGTACAACTGATTTTTCTGCTGTAAACTCCTCTTCAATCACCTGTTCTTTATTGAAAGGAAGGGGACTCAACTCTGCCACCTCCCTAGAAAGTAGTTCTGGCTCCTTCTTGTCAAACCTCTCTATGAGTCTCTCAGTGAACTTAGTATATGATGTGATCTGAGTATGCTCCAATATGATCATATCATGGTACCACCACCTATGCGCAACTCCATCAAGGTGCATAGCAGTATATTTTATGGATTCATCTTCAGGCATGGGGTTTTGTTTGAAGTAAGTGTCCACCCTCCGAACCCATGCTCTCACTAAAATCTCATTGGACCCGTCAAAGTAGGGAATGCCAAGTTCTTCAACTTTCCTTCGAAAATCATTAAGATGTCCTCTATTGCCCCTGCTGGGCGATGACTCATCCTAAGCTCTATATAATCCCGTAGTGACATGTCATGCTGAAAACCGGGCCCTACAGCTAACTAGTCCTTTTAAAATCTTTCTTGCTACTCAACTAAAGTGAGTTCTACTGATACTTCTGTTCTCGGTGGAGAGTTAGGCATATGGGGTCTTGCCATGGCTCCATTCTGCTGATTATTCACTCTGTTTTGCTCAACTCCGTTACCTGGTCCCATTTTATCCATTCTTTGTATAACTTGTGCCATGCGCTGATTGGTTTCCTATGCTAACCGAGTGGATTTATCTTGCTCCCTGACCAATGCTTCCAGGAGTTGCATTATACGATCACCCATGTTTTCTTAATATTTTTCTTCACAACCTATAATGCTCATAGATATTTAAATTACCCACTGGCAGACAGGACGATTTGTGCTCTGATACCATTGTAATGAACACCCCTAATTTTTTTTTTGTTCTAACCCCGAGTTTGCTACTTGCTGTTTGTGAAATGTTTGAAGTGTTTGCTTTGCTTTTCATAGGTTTCACATTTATATTTGATTTCTCAATGAAGTACATAAACAAAAATGTAATGAATATAAATTTGCTTGCAAGAGACACTTTCAGAAAGCTAAGGAGTTCTGATTTAAATATAGAAATATTTCCATTCAGCATAAGCAACTTACAAAATACATATTATAATATTTCAGACCTGAAAGAGACTGTCCCACAACTATAGGATGTTTTCCTGAGAGCTAAGCACCACCAATAGACTCCAGCCAATTTGCTCACAAGTAATGAAGACCAAAGTCCTTCAACTAATCATCAAAGAGCGAACTGAAGATGTCTTTCCCAACACTTAAATTTCTGTTCAAGGCACCCCAAGGCCGTACCATCTAAAAAAGTAAAGCAAGCAGCAAGGAGACCCCTTTCAAGGCCAACGTCCATAAACATAGAAAAGGTCTTTCATCACATTGACTTCCTGCACTCCCAACGCAGCAAGAATAGCCACCTTTATCAACCTCAAGTGCCTAACCAGAAGCTGGTTCAAATTGAAACCCAGCTACAAAAGGGTCGTACCACAGCAAAAGGGCAATTTGCTCTAGTAAATTTGATTCTTCATGGAAAAATACAATCTTGTGCTTGTTAGAATCGCCATTAGTAGGAGCTTCCTTTAGGGCAACACCCAAAATGATACAAAAATCCTTCTCAGAGTAATGAGTGAAAATGTGGGGTTTAGGAACAAAGCAAAATGCCCAAAAATCAATAAAATCACCACCAAGAAGAGTTTATTCCTCACCAAATTCAATACCATACATTACAAGCCAAAATCACACAGTCCACTTCAAAACATGATAAAAAATCTTCATTCCAAAATCTGAAACTGCGACTTGAAAGCACCAATAAGCCTCTAAATGAGACCTCCAAAAACCCTCCTGATGTTGTCTTTCAAACACGGGGAGAATGTGATCTCCAAAGGTTTTCCTCTCTGCAAACCCTTGTTTCCTCCAAAGCCAAGCTTCCAGAGAAAGACCCGTACAATTTCATAATCCAAGCATAAGAAAATATGAAGCTCTTTCTCCCCTTATATCTCCACTTCCAACACCAAAGAATAGGGTTTCTTTTTAATATTTAATTTGTTTTATTTTTAACTCCTTGATAAAGTTAAGTCACTTTATAATACTCACAAAGTGGGCGCTCATCTCCAAGACTAAAGTGACTTTAAATAATATTTCCCATTTGACTTTAGTGGTCTTTTAATAATATTTCATTTTAGTCACTTAGCCAATATAACCCAAAGTCTAATATTAAATAAACATTAATAATTTATAGACTTTAAAACGGAGGCTCATATGAACTCAGAATTTAGTGGTCTATAGACCGTTGGAAAGGTCTTGCCAAAATGCTTCATCTCCAACACTGAAAATCCTAAAATAGCCAGAAACCCTAATTTGCCAAAAATAGCAAGTTCGGGCCTAAGCAATCAATTCCACCTCCAGAAAGTGCCAAATTGAAGATCACAACGAAACCCCGCCAACAATCCCCAACAAAACCATCCAAGTCACCGAAACAGTGTCCAGACTGACACTTACTAAAAATAGTAAGTATGGTCAAGACGTCTGAAATCCCTTCGGAAAGTGTCATACAACTCCAGTGGATCACCTAAACACAATGGTGACATCGAAATACTCCTCTGATTAGGCTGTCACCAACCTAGAAAGTCAGCTCCTATTGTGCTGCATGAGAACCCGAAAATGGTGACATTACAAAAGCCAAGATAAGAGAAGGGCAAAGCTTATTGCAAGCTTTAAGCTACCTAACGCAAAATTGGGCATAACTTACTTGGTTTGAGTGCTGTTTGAAAATGGTTTGAAACCAAATGTTTCCTATGTGTTCAAGGTTCAATTTACCATGTTTGAAAACCAGAAAATCCATAACTCATTTTAGTCCCCAAAGCTACTAATTCATAAGAAAGTGTTCATCTCTTATCCATTTGACAATGACATGCAAAATTAATCATCACTCCTAATTTTTGGACATGAGTAAGACAATTATTCCTCGAATGATTCTTGTTAAACAAGCATGAAAATGATATTTCATCATAATACATAAGTTTCATTACAACTTAAAAGGAAATTAGATATAGACATACTAAAATTAGGGCTTTCCACATCATATAATTCCATTGCAAAACAAGATATCGTTCTAACCCATAAGATGATAAGTGCAAGATTACTATGGTACTCTCATCTCATATGTAGATAGTTTACAAATGGTTGCAAAGATAGAGCATAACACTCATACAATTTAAGCCACTAGAGTAGAAATGTCCTTAGTTATACTTTTCTCAGCAACACATCCATAAAGATCTACAACAACATGAGACGTGCACATTGCATGCTGTCCAACGCATCACCAACAATCCACCATGTGGGATCTTGAGGCCCACCCATCTAATCTAGGAGGTGATGATTGAGCAATCATGCAAACACACCAAACAAGGTAGGTGACACAAGAACCATTCAAGTTCAATACATCTACTAAGAATGCATGTACTAGTCACAATACCAACCAATGACATGCAATGGGAATGGTGATAACCACCAAAACATACGATGAGGACAAAAACACATCTCATACATAGAATTCCCATCAAACCATACATGAAGGTTCAACAACACCAAATCAATGTACTAATAGACACATCACAAACTCCATTTGGATACAATTCAAACCAACATCAATAGAAAGAGGGTGTAGGTCATAAGACCAAGGAGTGACATTATTACAATTCTCCAAACTCAGTGGAAAATGAGGGCACACATCTACCCATAATGGATGGTTCTCAAGAAAACTAGCAATTGGGACAAGGCCCTAGACCCAAACTTATTCCTCAGGGCACCAACTAAATGGCCTTGTCTACATATCCATATAGGAATTAGAAGCTTTTTAATTTCTTCCATACACATGAATAAGGCGAAAGCGAAAAACTCAAATTAGCCTTGGCAAGGAAAATGAGGTACAATCATGACACACGTTGCCACAAGATAGCTAATCTCATTTTTCCTAAGGAGACTTCTTGTCATGCAAAATAAATAGATTATACATTGGTCTATATTCCAATTTTCAAAAAAAAAAAAAACAAGAACGATCCAAATGGTCAAATCCACCATTAATGAATGTTCAATATCTTCAAATTTTAAAATACAAAATTTTTAAAAATGGAGAATACTCTTTAGAGAATAAAAATGAGATCACATTTTTCATGCCACATAACATTTCAATTTTTCTTTGCCATAGTTCTAGCATAAAATGCAATTTAAAAAAAAAAATGAGAACCCTACCACTATAAAGTGCACAAGCAAATCCATAGCTTTTAATCCAAATTTATCCTTATAGAAAGAAAGCCACGTGCAACCACCTACTATGGGCATGGCCAAAACATGAAAACCATTCAACAATTGCATAGTTCTAAAACGGAAAATACCTTAATCTAGCAAGATCACAACAATGCAAGTTACCTCTTTTTGAAATTCTCTTCCAAGATCCAAATCCAAGTTCCAAGCACACACACAAGATTTTCAAGCAAAACCATTTTGAAAATAAAAAGATCAAGCCATGGAGGAGAGGAGAGAGTAAAAACCACCAAAAATGAACAAGTGAAGAAAATAGCTTTTCTTTTTTCCTTATGGCAAAAATACCTAGACCACAAGGTCACTTTTCCTCTTTTCACACTCAAAACTAGTTACTTCCAAAAACAAATATTTGCAATAGTTATTTTCATATTAGCTATTTTCATTTCAAATAACTGATGATTAATATCTTTTAAAATAAATCTACTTAATCTTCTAAATTTATTTTGGCAAATGCATTTAAATCTATTAAATAACACCTTATTCACTAAGGCGACTTTAACTCAAAAAATCTATTAAGCTCCTTTTCTCTCATTTGCATAATAGTCAGTTTGCAAGCACTTGCTGTAATGTCCCCAATTTTGTGAGCATCAGAGTTCGGTGGATTTAGCCTATTCCTGGCCCTCGTAGGTTACTATGTCTGGTTAGAGGGTCTCTTTTGGCGATAATCAGAGGAATCTCTCCTTCAACATCTCGTGTGGGTTCAAGTAGCCTTCAGTTGATTCAGTTTTGTATACTTACTATTTATAGTAAGTCAGCCGGCAAGCAATTCTATTTATAGCAGGGCACCTGAAATTCACATGTTGGCAGTATCGATTCCCAAATTCAGTTGATTAGATGAAATAAGGAGTTTTGCCTAAATTATAATGTTTAATTATTATTAAAGGTGACTTTAATAATAATTATTATTTTAATATTATATTATAACATTATATTTGCACTTTATGACTTGAGGGTCCATTCATCATTAAAAATAATTAATTACTTGGGCGCCCTTTTCAAGGATATATTTTAATATTCCAAAGTGCAAACATTTTATTTTAAAATGTTTTAAAAGGCAATAGAGGGAATTAGCCTATTATCTTTTATCCCACATTGGTGAGAAAAGTGTATGAGCTCCTCTAGGAAAAGTATAAAAGAATCTTAAGGGGCTCATTTGAAGGATTATTCGGAATTGATTATTTAATGTTTGGTTTACGATTTCTCTTTGGCGTTTGGAGAAGGGAGCCCTAGGGTTTCTGCCAGTGTATCGGCTTTGGAGAACGAAAACTCTTCATTGTATCAGCATTTTGAGGTTGTGGAATATCAGCTGAAGGTGCTCACTGTCGGCTTCATCCAGAAGTCAAGTCTATGCTTCATCAGATTTATTGCTTCAGATCTACAGGAGATTGTATTTCCGGGTATGCACATATTTGTAAAAGCTTTGAAGAAAAATCAATAAATTAATTGCATTGCTGCAGTAGGGTTTATGTTTACATTTCTTGTATTTGTTTTCTTGATTGGCAATCTATGAGAAAATACAAAAAAATTACAAACCCTGATCATTCAGCATAAAAATCAAAAGTAGAGAAAAACAGGTCTCTTACAGTGGTATCAGAGCCTAAATCCTGCCATCCTGTGTTGGTTTGCAAAAATAAAAGTTTCAAGAATATTAAGGGTTTTCAGTTGCAAATAGAAAATTTTGAGAATTTAGGGTTTGGGAATTATTGAAATTGCAGAAGTGATTTATTATTCCAATCAAGAAGCCGTCAGAATCAGATAGGACAAGAAAATCATCCTACAGGAAAAGACGAAATTTTAAAAGCAGACAAATCGTGTCTTATTTCCCTCAACAGCTGCAAAAAGACAAATTGCGGGTTCTAGGAAAGAACGATTTATTTCCAGCCGCTCTGTATTTTCCTTTGCATTGGGTTTGGTGTTTTAATTGGTGATTATCGGGTCTTCAAATCGGACAAACTCCTGATATTAGCGGCCAAAGATTTACAAATAAGAGTGCCGTGTATTTTTCATCCAGTCGCTGAAGTCAGAAACATGGGTCCAAGAAAATAAATAAATAAAATTCGTGGGTATGTGAATACCGACTCATTCCTCAAGGATCAAATATGTTAAAGAAAGACGAATTTGAGGAAGCCACGATATCATTTTAAAAGGCAGACATCAAACATATTTTCCTTGTTTTATTTGCAGTCTCAGGGCAGCTAAAGACGAATCTCAGAAAGGACAAACTAAGTAATAAAATAAATTTGGTGCCAGCGTGGGGATGAAGACAAGCAAATTTCATCGCTGTCTTTGAAGAAACGTCTGTTTTAGTTAGCTGCTATTCTTTTTTCGGGAGCTGCTTGCAATCAGAATAAGATAAACAACAGAGGCCGACAACAAGCAGGACAGATATTATATTGTTTGATTTCTATTTATAAAAAAGCCAGATCGCAGCTTCAGGAGGAATAGACGCGATTAAGGAAAAGTCGTCTCTTGTAAAGTCAACTCACAGGAAATCGAATGATAGTTTACAAGGTGACCTGTCGGGAGTAGCTTGGCTCCTAAGTGAAAAAACGACAAATATTGGGATGTAGAAGAGCCGTCTGGGCAAGAACTACACTTGGTCGCTGTAACAAGAGATGTCTTCACTGTTAAAGACAAAATACAGATTGGAGGGAAGAAACAAATTACGCCAGTTTCATATTACAAACGGGAGCTGCCCAACCAAATCGTGGAAATTGAGAGGAGGTTCGATTTGGTTCATAGAAGGCATATAAAAATACAATTGAGCTTGGAGTGAGGTCGCAACTACTCAAAAAGGGACAGACGCTGCATTCTGGAGGTTGATATTCATTTTGGACGCCTGGTTATGGTAGCCAGCATTTGAGTTTAATTGCATTACAAAAGGTAAACTTTTGGCAGTGTATTTTGTGTTCTTGCATCGTTGTCTTTACAGCATTATTATATTTTGCATTCAAAATTCAGGCATTGTATCATTGAAGGAAGTTGAGTTTGCTACTGTAATTACAATATTGCAATCAATTCTGGGCAGAAATAATATTACGTGGTGGATGCATACAAACTGTTTGTGGAAATGGCCATGACTGTACTTATTCATTATAGCTGTATTGTGAGTCCGAGTCTTATTTCCCAATCCATATAGTGAGGGATTTGGAGTTTGCAATTGAATTGTTTGACATAATGTCTCTCTACTGTAGCAGCATATTGTATGAATGAATAGTCATATTCAGTCTTGGAAA
>VDFB02043821.1:0-30140 GCA_007258455.2 Sequoia sempervirens
TATTATAGGAGGGAAAGCTTATGCTTTTTCTGGAGTTCTTGCTTTTTTTCCTCTCTTGAACATGGTAGAGAGACTTAGAGTTTTGTAGCTCAACATATTTTTACAATTTTGATATAGAAAAAAATATTTTAGCTTATTTTTCTAGTTATTGTAGAGATTCCTTCTATTATTCAATAAAATTAGGTGTTTACCTTCTCTTTTTCAGGTGTTGTCTCTTACAAATGATCTTGATGAAAATTTGATGTGTTTTAGTATCAAAAACTTTAAATTTCTATCTCATTCATGGTTGTATGTATACAAAAGTAGTTAATCAACATAGGTCATAGGTTGTGCCATTGATTTGTCTTATCTTCCAATTTATGAAAATGTTGTTTTCCTTCAAAGAAGATAGATTTCTTAAGCCTTTTTATAAAGTATTTATGTGATTAGATTGCCCAAACTAAGCTGTGTAAACAAATATTTTGAGAAGTAGTTGTGAATCAAGTTGCATGTTAGTTACATTTTGGTACATCACCTCCTAAAATTAGCTTTTACCTTTTATCAACTATCCTTCTTCCTTTTCTCTAAAAATTCATTAGTTTCTAGGAGGTCAGAACCAACCCATAATCTAGAGATTCATCTTCATCATGAGCAACCCACAGGCTCGAAGATGTTTCCATGTTCCAAGGTATTGCTGAGCCTCCAATCTTAGCATCTGGGTGCAATCCTTCGTGACAACGAGTAGCTTCAAAGACAAACATTTTAATAGTTCTCCTTTTTCATTATAGATTACACAACCTAGTCTTAAAATACTCAAATTTCCTTTAGATGCTCCATAAAGTTAAGTTTCATAGAATTTGGGGGTGGAGTGCACCATTTGATTAAGCTTCTATCAAATTTATAAATATTAGCATATGCACCCTAGTTTGGAACCTTGAGGAGAGGCCAAAGCTTTAACATTTTACAATACCAACTTGAGAATGAGTTATTTGGATTGGATTTCATCAAAACATCTAACATTACTACTTTAGATATATTTATTTCCAATTTATTGAAGAAATTTTTCAAATTTGAGAAACTTTTTTCTAAAAATCCTTTTGGTTTGTTCAAGCCATGTATTCCAGACTAGTAATGTAGGAATTACCACCCATAGTGCACCAAAGAGAGATCCTTTATATAGTAACGACCAACTTTGAAATAACTCTAACAGAGTGTTTGGCAGGGGAAAACCAGTGAAGTTTAGTCTAGATCCAATTCCAACATGTTGGATCAAAATTACAATGGATCAAAAGATGATCCGCTGATTCCTAACAATAATAGGAACCACATAGATTATAGTTGAATGGCGGAGCTATGCCCAACCTGGAAATTCTACAACTTCTGAGGACCCGCTTGTGAAGAGCTAGCAAAGCAAAAGCCTTTGATTTAGGAAGAATTGAGGAGTGCCAACAAAGATTATATGGCCATTTTCCCAATTGAATTCTATCTTTAAATGTTAAAGATTATATCCATGTTTGACATTATACTAACCTAATTTAGATGGGGTCCAAAAAAAATTATCCTCAGATTTTGAAAGTAAAACAATTTTTGAATCCAATATTAACTTTAGATTTTGTTTCTAATGTTGGGGGAATAGAAGGTTGTGAATTTTTTCCATGAAACATTGGATTTAAAATTTTGAACGATATTTACCATGTGCTTGGTTACCCCCAAACTGTTGCAGACCAATCCTTGCTGACATGATTGAATATAGGGAGGTTACATTCAAAAATGATGTAAATTACTTACTGCATTGTTACCATCCACGACCTGTGAGAAAGGGAGATTACATCCTCAACATGTGTGATGAAATTCCACATTTTTGAACCTTCCAGTGGGTTTTCCAGAGTGAAGACTCTTTTTGAAGCTGTCGACTCTAGGAATTTAGTTCTCATAATTCAAATCCATTTTGATGAGGGGTTTGCATACACCTCCCAAGTTAGCTTTGCACCTAGATCTAAATTTCTCAATTCCATGTTTTGTAAACCAACACCTCTAAAAGCTTTATCTTTGCACAATTTTTCCCAAGAAACTAAAGATATTTTCTTAGAGTTGTCTAAATTACCTTTCCAAAGGAATGGTTTGGTAGCTTTAATAATGTTCTCATGAACCCCTTTGGAATTTTGAGCACTGATAAGAATTAATTTGGGGTGGTAGATAAAACTGTTCTAATCATAGTAAATCTCCATGCCAATTACAACCATCTACCCCTCCAAGATGCTACTCTACTTTGAATAGTCGTAAATATCTTACTCTAGAATGAGGTTTTTTGAGCCCCTACAAAGAAAGGAATACCTAGATAACTACAAGGTAGATTATTTTTTTTGAATTCTAAAACTAAGAGGATGCGACCAATTACCAAAGTGCTAGTATTTTGAAAAATATTTTTGATTTCCCCGAATTGATCATTTTCCTTGAGACTAGACAATAGTTATCCAATACATAATATTTTTAGCTTCCCACACATAGGGATGACCAAATAGTATTGTATTATCTACAAATAAGGAATGCGTGTAAGAGATGTTTGATCTTGGTATTTTTATACCTTTCCATTCACTTGTTACATTGAAGGCTGAAATTGCCTTGCTTAATGCTTCTTCCATAAAAATGAAGAGGAAGGGAGAGAGAGTGTCCCCTTGCCTTACTCCTTGGGAGGTAGAAAAACCCACTGGAGATTTGTTTATGAGGACTAAAAAATTTGCTAACTTGAGATAAGAAAGAATCTATTTGCACCATTTTGTAACAAAACCTAGCCTTGTGAAGACCTTTGATAAGAAATCCCAACTTACTTTGTCATAGGCCTTCATCATATCTAATTTTATAATTATAGATGGAATTTTTCCTTCATGGATTGAGTGCAAGATTTCATGTGTTATTATTTCACCTTCAATTGTCTCTTTTCTTGTGGCAAAACCACCTTGTTCCTCTGAAATTATACTAAGAATCATTTGGCAAGCCTTAAAGTAATAACTTTTGAAAAGATTTTATAAATGTTGTTATAGAGGGAAATAGGCCAAAAATCTGCAAATGAGGATGGATTTTTTCTTTTGGGGATAAGGGAAATATGAGTAGTATTGAGATATTTTAACATTGTACCATTTCTACTCTAAATCAATCCAAATATCTTTCCTCATAAAATCCCAATATTTTTGATAAAATAGTGTAGTAAAACCATATGAACCTAGAGCTTTATTTGGGGCAAGTGCAAAGATTGCAGTTTTAACCTCTCTCTAGGTGAATGGAGCCAAGAGGAACTTGTTATCATTTGAACTGAGCACCCTTAGAATGAAAATTAAGAATTATTGTTCTTTTCCTTCCAAATTAGGATCCCGTTGTCGGTTTAGAGAGGAGGTTAGAGAAAAATAGGAAAACCTCATTTTGAATCTGCAATTTATCTTTTAGTAGCTCATTGGAGGCTGATTTAATAGAGAATATTTTATTAGCATTGTGTGTGACATTAACTGAAGTATGAAAGAAATTTGTATTTCTATCCCCCTCTTTTAACCATGTTTCTCTTGATTTCTACTTCCAATATATTTCTTCTCTAGCCAGAACTTCTTCTAGTTCTCTCTAAAGTTGATTATGAAACTGGAAGGATTCACTGTTCATACCCACCTGAATGACCTATTCATTGAGCTCATGAATTTTTTGTAAAATGAGATTTTTCATTTACAAATATTTTTAAATTGGAGTTGATTCCATTGTTTAATCTATCCTTTTATAAATTGATGTTTTTTGGCAATTTGAAATAGTCTAGAGCCTACTACAAATGGTGCATACTCCCACCATTATTTGAGGCGAGGTAGGAAGTTGTCATCCTTGAACCACATGTGTTCAAATTTAAAGGATGGTTTAAATTTGATTGATGTAGAGTTCCAAGCTATATCCAATTGGATTGGATAGTGATCTAATCCAAAAAATGTGAGAATGGAAGAAACATATTTAAAATTAGTGTTGGAACATATTATAGAGAGGAGGAACCTGTCTAATATTTTTGTAATGAGACAAAAATGTTTCCTTCTGTTTGTCTAGGTAAATTTTCCATTGGATGGTAAGCAATCAATCAATGCATTATCTAGGATAAAATTAAAGAAGTCTTCCATTGTTTTTGGAAGGGGGATGATACCCCCATCTTTCTCTTTAAATGAAGTAATAGCATTAAAATTCCCTCCTAATAGGATCAATTCCTCCTTTAAAAATTTGAGGGTTTCTGATAGAGAGTCCGATACATGTTTCTTAGTAGTAGTAGAAGTAGGGTTGTAAATATTAAATACCCAAAATGTATGCTGATAATATTCAACCTTGGTAAGCATCCACCATTGTTGGGTTGCAATAAGCTCAAACGTAACCTTACGTGGATCACAAAAGATTGCCAACCCTCTAGATTCCCTATAGTAGGAATATAAGAGACTTCCCATTTGGACCATCTACTCAAAATTTCTTTTTTTTTTATCCTCTAAAAATTTGGTTTCTTGCAACATAAAAATATCTGCATCACTTGAGTCAATCTGACGCTTGATCAAGTGCCTCTTGTTAGGGGAATTTAAGCCCCTAACATTTAATGAAAGGGCCTTCATTGGTCTCAAAGAGAGCGACATGCCCTCCTCAATCTTAGATTCATATTTTTATCTAGGGTAGTTTGTAAACCTGCTACAATTTATTCTTGTATTTTCCTTGTCTTATACTTTTTCCCTTTCTTTGTGTTTGTCTTGGGAGACAAAGTAGACAGATCAAACTAAGTCTGGGAGTAATCAAAATCATTTAGATCCTACTCAATAATTTCATCAATGATTTTTTCTCCTACTTTCACTCGGATATGTTTTGCCATTACTCATAGAGACCTTGAAGAGAAAACTTGAGAGACAGGGGGGATATATTCTATAATATCCCATTTATGGTTTTCTATAGTAAAGCTTCTATTGTGAGGCTTGGGATGCGTATCTGTTTCCATATCAAATTGATCCATGTGGTTGATATTAGGAGGAGTATGTAACTCCAAACTCTTAGTAATATTACCATGAGAGGGCACCCGTGTGTTCACTATCATCTTGCTTCACTAAAACTTCTATCATTGAATCTAGGACTACTAAAGAAGCATCATGTTTCACTTTTTCCTCTACCAATGAGTTTGAAATCATAACATTAGATTGCAAATCCAGGTTATTATTTTCCATAACATGTGAATCTAGAATTTCCAGTATTAAATTAGTAGGGTTTGATGCATTCAACTACATCGAGGATTCATTCTCCCTACTGTGGAATTGAACCTTTAAAGGAGAAAGAGACTTCTCCAATTGTTCTTCTATCAAATCCTCATCTCCTATTTTATTTTTGGATGGAATTTTATTTGTAGCCTTAATTCCATTTAATGCAGCCTCAATAGGTATTGAAGAAATATCTGGGAACAAGATAAAATCATCCTTAAGAAGAATTTTTTTATCAACTAGAATGTTTTCCTCATCGTCACAGGCCTCTCGAGATTGTGTAACATAATGAAAACATTTTGTATCAGGATGAAGCATTAGATGGTAGGAATGACGTACAAAATCAATCCCTTCAAGGAAAATTTCCTGTCTCTAGATCCCATTTCTAGAATGAATTCAAAAAGCTCATGGGAGAGATTTAGTGGTATCTATCAAACACAAATATGAACATGAGATTTAGTATAGTAAAAAAATTGATCATGCTTCATGAAAATATCCATTTGATTACCTAGGTTTTCAACTATTTATAAATCTTTGTATTCAAGTGGCAGGGTTTATAGTTGGACCCAAAACAACACAAACTTTATAACTATGGATGAAGGGTTGAAGTTAGGGATCTAGGGCTGAGTATATAATCTCACACCTTATAAAAACTATGCCTTCACTTTAAAGACAACATCCCTTGCTTGTTTAGAGGAGAAAACAACCATAAAAAATACTTTTCCCTAATCTATGTAAAAAACTTCATTGACCTTTACCAAATGATCTTCAATCCATTTATTAAGGGTATTTTTGGTAGGGATAAGGTTCGAAAACTTACCTGATAATAGATTTTTCTTGAAGCTCCTTGATTTGATAGCTAAGATGATTTTCTAAGAATGTAACCTAGATGTCTCCTCTTGGTCTTTTCTTACTCTCCAGATCCCTACTATGTTGCTTTACTGGCAACTTCACACATGTTTGTTGTGGCTGGTGTTAGTGTAGGTTTTTTATTTTCCTTTTGTTAGGGGGTATTTCTTTTTCCTACACATTATTGTTTAAGCTTGCTTAAAGGTTTATTAGATGTGGTAATATGAGGACATTTGGAAAAATACAACAGCTACATGTGTCACTCTCTCCCACACATGGGTAGTTGAGTTACACACTCTCTTTTGGCTTATTGTGCCACCTCTCATAACCACTATTTTGTATTTATCTGAGTAGTTTATGGGGTAGTTGGGTTTCTCACCCTCTTTTGGCTTTATGTGCCAACTCTCTCTTGTCTTCACTCGAGGAGGTTATGCCATATGTTTTTGCATTTCCCAAGTAGGTAAAACCTCCCACATTTTATGGGTAGTACGAGTTAATGCACCTCTTGGATGTATATGCCCCTATTTTTTAATATATTGAGCACTCTCCTCTCACCTTCACTAGTTCAGATAGTTCGGTGAGAGTCACGAGAGTATTCTCAAAATTATCTTGCTTTGTCTTTATTCTTCTCTCATTTAAGATTTTCTCTTCATTTTGCTATTTTGATCTTGATCATTTTCTGATTGGAGTTGCATGTGATCTATGACCAACATCAGATGCTGGCTCGATTCTTGCTTCTCGAAGAATATAACATGGTATCAGAGTCATGTTGTCTGGTATAACTCATTGTTTTTCTAATTTTTTGAGAGATTTGAGACTAATAGAAAGCTAATATTTTTCCTTAAAAACCAAGTATGCTCTTTTCTTGCATCCTCGTATGACCTGGAGAATCAAAACAATTTAAAGGAAAAAAAGCATATATTTAATCTAGTTTACATATATCTGTTCCTGTGAGATCTATGTTATTTGCAGCTTTTTGGTAATATTGGAGGCTTTTTCAACATTTTAGAGAGTCTAGAAGGTTAGAGAAAGTCAAAATTAACTTTTATTTCACCAAAATGAGAGATTGGGATGGAAAAAATCAAGTAAAACTTACTTAAATTTTCTAGGAGTTAATTTTCATTTTGGCTTAAAATCCTTCCGTGTTTCAAGAAAAAATGATTTCCTACTGAGTTTATTCTAAACTTGAAACCATTTGGGTAGTCATTGTTGCAAAAGTTGATAAGTGCAGAAATATAATCATAAAGAAAGGCATGTGTCATTTTTTAGAGTAGATTTTGCAACTTTTTAAAATTTCTTTTCATAGGGTGTGGGATTTTCACAAGCTTGTTGCTAGGAAAGCTAGAAATATTTTCCATCAGTGAGGTTTGAGTAGAATTTTATTCCATTTTCAATTAGTCCTTTCAGGTTGAATCTGCATTTTTTTATCTTCAATAAGTCATATATTTCACTTTTGTAATCCATTTTTCAAAAACAAAAAATTGTTAGAAAGATATTGAAGAGTAAAAAACAACTACAAGGTTATTTTTTCAGATTTTTATTTGAAAATTAATTTGTATCAAATATTGTAATTTTGGCTATTAAGAGCCTTAAAATTCTTATAATTTGGAAAATCCTCGTAAAAACACTAATCATAAAGTGCCAACATTGTAATATCTGGGGGGCTGATTTTTTATGCTAGTGGAAAGGGGGGGTGTCTCGTGTGTCTTCTTTCTTCACACTTTTCTTTCTTCTTTTCAATCTTCTTTTCTGCTCTCATGGATGCATCTACAATTCCAGTTTTAACTCCATATAATTATTTTGAATAGAAATCTAAGATGGTAATATATCTGAAAAGACATGGATATCATCGTGTAACAATGGGACTTGAAATTGAACCACAAGATGATGCAAAAAAGATAAAATGGTTTAATAAATGTGATGAAGCCTTTAGTCCTCTGTGCATGTTAGTCTCTCCTAACCTTCTTTTTCACATTGAATCTGCCACTACACCAAATGAAGTGTGGACTAAATTGGAAAGCCTCTTTGGTAAGCAAGATGAGTTAAGGGGTCATCAGTTAGAGAATGAACTCATAGGGTTAATTCCTAGCAATTTTGACACTATATAGGACTTCTTCACAAAATTGAAGGCCATTAGATTGTAGTTAGAATAGTGTGGAATCAAGAAGGATGATAAGCAACTGATCTTGAGTATTCTTTCTACGCTTGGTCCTAACTATTCTGTATTTTTTTCTACATTCTATGCTACAAAAGGTGCCCTAGGTTCCACATATAAAATTCCTTCTTTAGACGAGTTTGCTGCAGAACTCACTAGGGAGCAGGACAAACTGGTTCTAATGGGTAAAATTAAACCCTTTAATTCAAATGCCTTGACTGTTAATCAGAGCACAAAAGAACATAAATGGTCTAACAAGCAAGATATTAAACAAAAGAACCCAGGAGAGAAGAAGAAAGATAAGAAATATACTACTTCAAAAGCAGATAATCAGACCTCTTCATTAAAAGGTGAACAACCTAAGAAGGAGAAGTTCAAGTGTTCTTACTGTAAGAGGTCTAGTCATGATGAACATAAATGTTTAAAGAAACAAATTGACCATGTTTCACATCTTCTAGAAAATAATAATATCAAGGTGCCAGATTCAGTCAAATAAAGTTCATCAAAAGGTTCTTGTAAGGACATAGACAAAAGTAAGGGGAAAGGAAAGGGAAAGGCCCTAGTTGTTGTTGCTTCACAACTAGAGTCTTGGATCATTGACTTGGGTGTTGTGCACCACATGGCCTCATCAGAGGACAATTTTACCTCTTTGGAGCCATGTTCTATGCCTACCATACTTATGGGTGATGACATTCCTGTTGAAGTGCATGGGACAAATTTTGTTGATGTGGGTGAAGGGATATTTGAGGATGTTATTTGTGTTCCATCTTTGTCAACTAATCTCCTATCTGTTTATCAAATCACTCACACTGGTTCTAGAAAGCAAGTTGAGTTCACTCCAGATACAGTGGTAATCAGTGAAATGCATAATGGGTCTACAATTGTTGTGGGAAAAGCATACCATCAGTCTAAACTATATTAGTTTTCTCACTTTGTTCTTCACTCTCCTTCGATAATATTACTCACTCATGCAGATGAGGTTAGTTATTTGTGGCATCAATGGTTTGGCCACTTGAACTATCATTAGTTGCATTAGCTCAGTCAACATGACATGGTTTTACGGTTGCCTTCTATTCAATTTTCTAATGGAGTTTTCCAGGGATGCATTCTTGGTAAGCATCCCGAGGAGAAATATGATAAAGGCAAAGCATGTAGAGATACAAATCTATTGGACTTGGTACATAATGACTTGGCAGGACCATTTCCACAACCATATTTCAGTAGGGCTAGATATGTCTTGACATTTATTGATGACTTTTCTAGATACACTTGGGTTTACTTTCTTAAATAGAAGTCTGAGGTCTTTGAGCATTTTCAAGATCTCAAAGCTTTTGTAGAGAAACAGTTTGGGAAGTTCATCAAGATTCTACATATAGATAATGGGGGTGAATATGTTAATCATCAATTTGAATAGTTTTTGCTTCTTAAGGTATGTATGCTGATTCCATATAGGTCCTCAATAAAATATGTTATCACAAGAATATAATGATCATAAAAGAGATGGCTATTGTTAATGATTCCTCTCCAAATGTTGCTTTTTATAATCTTTGGAAATGGAGGTCATCAACTATAGTACATCAGAAAAATTTCCTCCTACAAAGCTGTGAAGACAACTCCTTTCAATGAGGACTAGTGGGAAACCAAGCACTTTATAGTGTTTGGATCTCTTGCATGGGCCCATATTCCAATAGAGAAACATGAGGCTATGGATCCGCAGAGCAAGCCTTACATATTTGCTGGGTATCCAAATGATGCCAAAGGTTATAGGCTTCTCCATCCCACCACTCATGAGTTGTTCATTGAGAGGAGTGTTCGTTTCGAGGAGAGCTCTTCTAGTTCTTCTCCTACCACTTCTCCATCTACCATCACATTGGAGACTTTATATCATGATGATAGTTCTTCAGAGGATCTTAATCCTAATATTGATGAGGAGTCTTCTTCCTCCACTTCAGATGGTGATAGTGATGATGAGGATTCACATTCCTCTTCTAGTCATCATTCAAAGGTTGATGATTCTCCTCCAGATTCTCCAACCTCAACACCTCTTTGGGCTTGACAAACATTGAAATCAATAGGTGATTGGGTTGGTGATCCATCAGACACAAGAAGAAAATGATCATAGTTTCAACAGGATCCACATCTCTTTGTTGCTTCAGCTTCTGATCCACGTTCTTTTCGAGAATCTTCTGGTATTCCCAAGTGGGATGTTGTAATGCAAGAAGAGTTCAATTCCTTAGAGAGGAATCACACATGGGATCCAGTCCCTCTTCCTAAAGGAAGGAAACTTGTTTGATGCAAGTGGATCTATTAGAAAAAAATTGTAGTAGATGGGTCAGTTGATAAGCATAAGGCTTGCTTGGTTGTAAAAGGATTTTCCCAGGTTTCTTGGATTGACTACTCTGAGACTTTTGCACTAGTTTCTAAGATGAATTCCATCCGACTTGTCCTTTCTATAGCTGCAACACATCGATGGGAAGTTCATTAGATGGATGTGAAGAGTGAATTTCTTCATGGTGACCTTTAGGAGGAAATCTACATGGAGCAGCCACAAGGGTTTGTGCAAGATCCTTCACTTGTGTCCAGACTTCAGAAGTCTCTCTATGGCCTCAAACAGGCTCCTCAAGCTTGGTATGCCAAGATGGACTCCTTCCTTCTGACATTTGGGTTCACTCGATGCCATTCTGATCCAAATGTCTACATTCTACAATAGGATGACACTCTCACATTTCTGGTTCTATATGTTGATGACTTGTTGATCACTGGGAGTCATTCATCCACCATCAAGGTGGTGAAAACTGCTCTACATGATAGATTTTTGATGTCAGACTAGGGTCTTTTGCATTATTTCTTGGGGATTGAGATCACTCAGTCATCTTCTGGTATCTTCCTTGGACAACCCAAGTATGCAATTGACATGCTCTCCAAATTTTGCATGGCTGATTGTAAGCCTGTACCGAATCCATTTCTATCAGGGGTCAAACTTGAGGCTAAGTGTTCCTCACCTTTGGTTGATGGCACTTTATACCGAGAACTTGTTAGGAGTCTCATCTACTTGACTCATACGAGACTCGACATTTCATATGCTGTGGTCATGGTTTCCAAATTCATGTAGGAGCCACATGAGTTGCATTGGAAGGTAGCTAAGTGGATCCTCCACTATATTTAGGGTACTCATAGTTATGGGATTCACTATGCAACGGGTGTGGATATAGACTTGGTGGGACATACAAATTCAGTTTGGGCATGTGATTCTCAGGATCACAAGTCTACTTCTGGGTATTGCTTCTCACTTGGTTTCGATCCAATTTGTTGGTCAAGAAAGAAGTAGTCTGCAATTGCTCTTTCATCTACAAAGGCTGAGTATTGAGGGGTAGTTAATGCCACCACCGAGGCTATTTGGCTTCAAAATATTCTCACTGAGTTTGGAATTCCATTCAGAAAGCCTACAGTCATCTTTTGTGATAACCAAAGTACAATATAGATCTCAAGGAATCTAGTTCATCATCAAAGGATGAAACACTGAGATTCATATGCACTACATTTAGGAGCTGATTCAGGAAGGCATCATTGATCTTAAGTATTGTTGTACATCAGAGTAGACTGCAGACATCTTTACCAAACCTTTCACAAAGAGAAAGTTCCTTCATTTGTGAGCTTTGCTGGGGTGAGATAGGTGTCTACTTTGGGAGGCTTCTTAGTCCTTCATTCCTCTTTCCTCTATTTAGAAGGGAGATGTTCACTCTTATGGAGAACTTCTTCTTTAGGGATTTCTATTAGCACATGGAATTTTCTTGCCAGCCCTCATTTATGCGGACCCATCTTTTCTACCTAAATAGGTGTCATTAGTCATCAGATTTTATTTTCCTTATATTTGAGGTATATTTTTCCCTACATTATTTTCCTTGAGTTTAATAGATAATAGTAATATGAGGACATGTAATAAAAATCTATTATTCATGTCACTCTCCACATGGGTAGTTGAGTTACCACTCTCTTTATTGTTATTACCACCTCTCGCATGACCACCTTTTGTATTTGCCGGTAGTTTATGGGGTAGTTGGGTTTCTGCCCTCTTTCACTTCTATGTACCACCTCTCTATCTTCATGAGGTTATCACCGCATATTTTGGAATTTCAGTAGGTAAAACCTCCACCTTTATAGGTAGTGGGAGTTACTCTTGGATGTACGTACTATTTTCCTCTATTGAACACTCCTCTCACCTTCTGGATTCGGATAGTTCGGTGAGAGTCCACAAAGTCTTCCTCAAAATTCTCTTCTTTGTCTCTATTGTTCTCATTTTGTTTTTCTCTTCATTATGTTATTTTGATCTTTGATCATATGCTGATTGGAGTTGCATGTGATCTACGACCAACATGGGATCTTGGCTCAATTCTCACTTCTCGAATAATCTAACAGTTGGGGCTATAGGTTTGTACCATTTTATTGATATTTAGAACATGAGTTCTCCTTATTGTATCGCCTGACCAATTTTTGGGTCAACTTTTGATACATTGGTTTTCTTGGTAAAGGAGGGTTGAATGGGGCACTAGCTGGGTTTGGTTTCAGAATGGAGATGTTATTGGGAAAAATCATAGGACCCTTCCCACCATCCAATGTCTTTGAAAACTTTCTTGCGGGCCCCCGTCCCTTGAAATGTCCTGACTGTTGGGAGTAGTATGCATTTTTTTTCTAGATCGTGTGACCCTTCCCACCATTCAATGTTTTTGAAAAAGTGCTTGTGGGCCCCCATTCCTTGAAATGTCCTAGTTGTTGATGTTTTTTTGGCTAGTACATGCAATATTTTTCCAGCCTCTACCATCTAAAAACCCTTGCCATGGCACATCTAAGAATCAAAATTTTGAAATTTTCCCATTAGGGGCCTCTTGCTTTCATCAAAGCTCCATATTTTTTGTAATTAATGTGTTGGTATGGAATCGTTTATGCTACACAATATTTGGATATGGAAGTAGCCACCCAATATTTGCGAGCTTCAATGAAAGGACAATAGGGATCCAACATGAGAATAATTGCATTCTATCAAAGGATGCAAATCCACAATATTTATGCATGAATATGATTAATTAATATTACAATGAGAACCCATTTGTTATAAGTCAAAGAAGAGAAATGGGACAACATAACATCATGAGATGTGTCTTAATATTATGGCTTGAGACATAAAGTGATAATTCCTTAAGAATACCCACGTAAACTGGTGTGAATATGACTTAAGAGGTAAACCAATTAGGTATATACCCTATTCACACCAACAAGAGTAATAAAGGAAAATAAAAGAAAATGTATGGAGTAATGCATGTTTATGTTGGGATTTTTATGCTTGTTATAATTTTAGACACTTAAAACTTCCCACGCCTAACCATATTTGACTTTATCATCTCGTAGTGTTAATTAAATAAAGATAAATATTTAATTAACCTTCACAATCATCTTTCAATCATTAATTGAATAAATCTCAATGATTTATCTATTAATTTATCCTTTATCCTTACTCCTTTATACGTCACCCTTAGTTAAATAAATTTAACATTTATATAATTAAGTTCAACCTTCATATTCCCATCCTCCAAGGATTGAATAAATATAAATGCTTATTTAATTCATATTTCTAATTCAATCAATTATCGGAGTTAAAATAAATCAATTTAGTAATTAGTCCTTTCATTATAAAATGGTGTTCGATAATCATTCCGCTTATCTAAATCCTACAATGAAATCATCTCCATCTAACACCTAGAAGTCTAACCTTCATTTGAACCGTGTGAAACATTATAATCTCTCATCCTTATGTCTCATGTGAGAGGATACAGCGTGTCATAATCCCTATTCCCAATTATCTCACATGGACATGATCCTCTTCCATGGTACTTCTCACTGTGTGAGGACTCATTCAACCTTGGTCTAGTAGCTCCATTATATTCTTGATCCTCCTCCCCAATTCCATGATTACCATTAGTTTCCCTATGCATCCCTAATCTCTCAAACATTCCCCAATACTATCTTAAATCAAATATCAACCTTTGAGTCCATCTTTGAAAATATTATAAATCAAACCATCCTCAATAGAATCATCAGAAATATCTCATGCAGAATTTGGGATGAAATACATGCCATCAATACATCAAGAACACATCAAGGATGTTAATAGATCTTGTTCGGAACACACACTCCTCTTCAGAATCAATCAAGGTGCTTAGAGGTGGGTAAAACATTAATCTTTTAATCTTTTACTTTCAAATGTATACATTTGATTGGATAGTAATCCCAAATATAAATCATTATTTTTCAAAGTATTTTTCATGGCGGGTAACATAGATTTTTTAACATTATTCAAGTTTCTGGTTCATGTAACTTTCAATCACATGTTTGTAGCATTCATGTAACAATTTCTATGTTGGTATAAAAACACTTTTGGCTTTTACTGATCTCTGTGAATTATACCTGGCGATGGTGCATGTTCCTACTGTGTTCTGTATTTTCTTTCATTCTAATCTAATAAGATTTATTTACCTGAGTTTTGGAATACTATCAGGGTTCTGTAACATAATTCATAACTTTAAACTTTATTATGTATTTATCATTTTATGGTCATTTTGACAATATTTTCATTAGGTTTTAATAGATTCCCCTACAATATTTTTTCATTATTTGGCTTCATTTCATTTTCTACTAACTTTAATTTCCTTGTGTGTCATTCTTAACCTATATTTTGTAAGATTGGGTTGATTTTGAGAGCTAACAATCATTTTTTGTAAGTTTTGTGGTTCATTCAATGTATACAACGCACACTTGTGACACTTTTGTATTCTACCCAGTGCTTGTGTGTAAGTTATGGTGAATGTGTCTATTATGTTGAAATTGTGTATATCCTTAGTGCTTGCTCCTTGATCTATGTTATTTCTGCAACTTCCATGGTGTATATACATATTTTATGGAATCTATGCCCTATGTGTTGGTGTCAGGTTGTTATTTCTTTATCTTTCTAGTATTTAGTTTTCTCATTTTGACAAACTTATTTTAGTATTAAATAGGTTATATTTCCTTAAATACATTGCTACTAACTTGTAGGTTTATTTGATTAAGACCAAGACTATTGAAACTACTAACACTTGGTTTTGTATGTTTATTTAAAAGAATGGTATTTTACCAAACCTTTTCTCTATTGTGTGTGTTTTTTTATTGAATTCTTGGTCACACATTTTATTTTAAGGGTAAAATAAACTTGATTTATTTTTTTATCACACACTTGGATTTTTGGCATAAAATTAATGTGTATTTTATCTAAAAGTAGCACTTGTGTATGCTCTCTCCTTGCACACTAAAGTGATCTTGGTGATAAAAACAAGTTTTACTTTATTTATATTTATATGGGTCATGCCTAAGGATTTCATTACCCTAGAGGATGAATTGAACCCACCCAAACCCATGTTTTCTAGTAGGGTACAAAAATCTAGAAGATAATTAAAAGACTCTCCCATTGGGAAGACACTCATTATTATGACTAAGATTGTAAGAATTTTATTTCTTACAAAGTGATGGAGGAGAGTGGGCTACCCTCTTGCAGTATGCAATTAGACATATTATCATTTCATAGACTTGGTCTTTACATATCCTAGTGTTATGTAGAGAATTCCCCTAACAACATTATTCATAATAGCTTAATACCAATTAGTTGTGTATGACTATAATACACTAATTATAAATTAAGTTGGGAAGTTACCTCATTCCCCCAAAAATGAGTATGTGGGCTACATATGGTCTCCCATTGTTCCATAGGTGTGACTTTGGTTGATCCAAAGTGGTAAATTCCCCAAAATAGGCTCTACACATCATGCTTGGATAGGGTGTATATGTGGTGTTGTATTCATCCTCACACCCTACTTGAATAGTTCTAGGTTATTATTTTCCTTGACATGTCTTCTTGTTTAAAACCATGAATTCACTCCTATCCCAAAATCCATCAAATATTTTCCTTTATCCTTAATGCAAAACCAAATCATTTATTCATCCTAAGTCATCCATGAAATGCTCATCCTCAAATAATCCAAAACCAAACCTTCTTTTAAATTCATCCAAACCTCAATCCCTAACCTACCATCCAAAATCCAATCCTCATTATCTAACTTCTAATCCTACCAAATCCATTAAATTCACCCTCTTAATTGTCATCCCCTATATCTAATTCTTCACCATTATCTTAACCACCAAATCATAATGAAATATATCTCCATCCAATCCATAATCTAATCCTTCCTCCCAATCCTTAATCCAAATCCAATATGTAATACCTAAAACATACAAATAGGGGCACAACACAATACACAATACCATCTATAATAATTGACTTACAAATTTATTTATTTTTTACAATGCACACAAATCATTTGAACATAGACATAATTAAACATACATTCATTAAGTTGGCTCATGAAATTCTTTTAGATTATACAACTAGTTTGATACATCATAAACAAAGTTATAAAGAGAAGAATAAATGTAGCTTAAAGATTACATCTTCATCAAAGTAATAATTAAATTCAAAGAAACTATTGGAAGAAAAATCATAAGGGCTAAACCCATGCCTTGAGGGCTCATCCATGATGGCCTTGTCTACATAATGAGATTAGAGGCTTTGTATTTCGACAAGGGTCATTTTCAATTTATTGATTGCAGTAAGGTTCTCATACATACACAAACAATTCCAACCGTGACTTAGTTCACTAGTCACCAACCTTATTGAATAATTCACATGTCAACATGAAACTACAAGATATACTTGAAGGAATTATAATGAATATATTTCTACTCAAGCAATTGGGTAAGGTATCATAATGTAGATTAAAGTATAAGCCTAACCAAACTGCTATAGGAGTATTTACAAGTTTCCTAAGTTTTTAAAATATCAATACTAACTTAAGACTGCAATAATATGATTAGAGATATTCCAACCCTAGCAATACATTAACCCCAACCTATTTAATTTATCACAAAACTACCATAGGTTAAGAGAAGGCAATAAATCTAATTACTAGATTCAACTACCTTATTTAACATTTTCAATATATGGACAAGTATAAAATATAATTACAAAGTTCATCTATTACCAATGATATTCAATTCAGATGTTTTTAAGAAAAATAACATTATCTACTCAACATAAAATACAAAGCATCAACATAATTTATAAATTCTAAGAAAATAAATATATGTATGCGTTATACTTTGTTCAAGTATATCTTACAGTTTTATGTTGACATATGAGTTATTCAATTAGGTTGGTGACAAGTGTGGTAAGTCGTAGCTAGAATTGTTTGTGTATGTATGAGAACCTCACTGAAATCAACAAATAACCCTTGTAAAACTATAAATCCTTTGATCTTGTTATGTAGGCAAGGCCATCATGGATGAGCCCTCAAGGCATAGGTTTGGCCCTTAGGACTTGTCTTCCAATAGTTGCTTCAAATTTAATTATTACTTTGATGAAGATGTAATATTTATGCTACATATATTCTTCTCTTTATATCTTTGTTTATGATGGATCAAACTAGTTGTACAATCTAAAATAATTTTGCGAGCCAACTTAATGATTGAATGTTTAATTGTGTCTATGTTCAAATGATTTTTAAGCATTGCAAAGGAAACAAAAATAAAAATCATAAGTCAATTATTATGGATGGTATTGTGTATTTTTTTGTTTCCTTATTTGTATATTTTGGGTATTATACAATAAACCATAACACCAACCTTAGTTGAATCCAATAAATAAGAAATATCAAAATGCTAATCCTAATGTCAAACCCAAATTTAATCAAAGCTTAGGAACCTAGTCAATCCTAAGTGAACGGAATAAAATTGAACCTAATCTAATAATATTAAGGTATTTACCCCTTGATTATCCACCCTAGTTAACTTCAAATCATCCTAATTCATCCATCCCAACCTTTGATGTAACCAAAGAAACACTTAACGAAATTTTTCCATTATTGATAAAAGATTTCCATAAAACTGAAAATTGTTTTCAAGCCAAAATTTTCTATTATCCATCTGTACTTCTACAATGAAAGAGAATTCCCTTATATCTACAAAACTAAAAAAAACTAAAAACCCAAAACTTACCATTTTTGGTAGTTTTTGACAATGTCATAATTTACCATTTTTGGTAATTTCACTACATATTCCTTTGAGCTCATATTTTTACAAAAATATTCCTAACACTATGGTGACACCAATTCAACTTACAATTCAAATTGGAAATGTGAGTTCCAAATTATTAAAGAAAACAACATTCTAAAAACCTGAAAAAAAAATAAAAGTTGATTTTGAGGGCCCAGATGAAAGATTTTGGCCACGAAAATGTGTCAAACCAGCCACCAACTGAGCTAATCTTAGCCACCAACCGAGCTAAGCTCGGCCACCAATTGAGCTAAGATTGGTAAATAATCCAAACAACTCCTCATTACGCATCTTCCTATCAAATTTGAGCCCAAATGAACTTTTGAGTCAAAAGTTATGACTCTCAGAAGCCCCTACATCAACCTTTGCATGAAAATAAAACCTCCCACCTTTGGTGTAATAAAAATAAAACCAATATTCTCTAAAAATCAAAGTAAAACCAAAGGCTAAAGTTCTTCATCTTATCATCAAATCATAATTCACAATTCATCCTCCTCAATAAGTCATCCTAAACCCCCTCTTCTAATCTAAATCTTGAATCAAAACTTCATCCTAATCCTAATACAATACCTCATCCAAAATCATAATTCATATCCTCATGCTAAATCAATCACATCTTAATCCTATCCGACCAAATCAAAACCCTAATCAAAGATCAAGACCCTAAGATCATTTTTAATTGGGTTTGCTTAAGACCTTATCCAATCTAAAGTTAGCAATCTAAAATCAAATAAACTCAAACCTTATTAGGAGCTTTGTTATCCTAATCATATTCATCTAAAAACATTCTCACTTAGGAAATTTGTTAATCCTAAGTGTAGAACATAAATAATTAATATTTAATCCAAATATCGTAAGGTATTGGTAATTGATTCTTCATTCTCAATCCTTTAATCTAATCAACCCTTCTGAATATCAAAATCCAAATTTATTCAAAATTTGAGCTTAATCAACCCAAATTCTAAATTTAAGGTTAGAAAACCAATCCCAAGATCTTTTGATATCAAAATAAATCTTAAAATATAATCCTTTCTAATCCAATCTAATTTAACCATCCAAATCACCCCATAAAATTCATCCTCAATCCAACCAAAGCCATAAATCTATTTTTATTTAATGAGTCCCCTTATCAATATTAAAACACCTTATTTGATGATGATGATGGTAGTCTTGTTGATCATTATTAGTATGAACCCTTTGAAAAAATGACGGTGATGTGAGTATTGTGGATCAATTTGAATATCCCCTCAATGATATTTTCTTAGGTAAGCTTGCACAAGATCCAACCAACTAAACATCAACCATCAAGAATGTATAGACAATGAATCAACTAGCTCAAGCTATTATACCAATCTTAAGTGATTATCTATTTTTCATCCTTCCTCTACCTTTGACAAGGGAAACCCATCTTTCATCCAAGGCCTCCTTGAATAAAAATGCACATAGTTTCAATCCAAAAATTTAACAATTCATTATTATGGATTGCAAAAAATTGATGTTGTTAATAAATAAATATCCTAAACTTCCCTCTCAAATGATTTCCTTTTAGCGTCCACCTATTCTAATCCTTGATCCTCCAAACATTTGCAATACAATTTTCCCCAATTCAAACACCTATCAAATAATATCTCCCTCAAGGGTTTTCCCCAAGGATTATTTATAAATAGTCCTAACCCACAAAGTATAAACAAGGTTATGAAATCTTGTCACATTGTCAACCCTATGTCATCCACATGTATCATTGATCATATAGTCATGAATCCCAAATTCCCAAAATCCATCATATCTATCAAATCCCATATTCATAAATGTCAAATATGCTTGATAGCAGGGGTTGATTGAAGACAAAATCCTCAATGCTTGGTCTTTATCTTAAGAACTCCTTAAGGGGCTAGTTCATTCACCCTACAACCTATAGGTCCTTTGTTTTTGAGGCACCCCCGGTTTACCTTAGCAACCCTGCTATCATTGCAAATTTTCTACTACAAAAAGTTCTTGGTACTCTTTGTTCACATGCACCATCTAGCCCTTATTCCTCTAAAGACTAGTCCAGCTTCCATTCTGCCCAACCTTGTTGCAAGGGTGTGAATTAGTTTAGTTGTCTTAAAAATCACTGTCAATAGTCTAGGAATGGTTCTTTTCCTTGCACAACCCCTCTTCCCTCTATCGCTGCCTCAAAACCCTAGGGTTTTAGGAGGGCTTGTAACCATGAGCCTATTTGGTCTCTTAACTCGGGTTCTTGAGTTATCTCACCCTTTAGCTCGGTGGACACCAGAAATTCAAGAAGGCACTCTGACTCAATCCTCGGCAATACATAGGACTGATGCCGATTTCAAGGTATTGTAGGGCTTTCCCAAGCCTTTTATTGAACATTCATAGAACTAACTTCAACCTCCAATCATTATTTTAAATATTAATGCCTCGAGCCTCCTGTCAGACCCTTAAAAAGGCCCCTGTAATCTGTATATACCATGCACTGAAGAGATTTTATCACCCCTGCGTTGGGACTGTACAAAACCTTTGTCTTATCCTAACTGGGCATTGATTACTTGCCTAGGAACTAGAATCTTTGCATGCCTTTTAAATTCCTACAGATTCCTACACCTATTCTATGTACAGCAGTGGAGTCTAGCTCCATTTCCAATGAACCCGTGCTGAGTACAAAGGCAATGCAGCTAAAACTCCATTGTTCTTATCTTTTACCAGTCAGAATTAATTACTAAAGAAAGACACAACAAATATAAAATCTGCCATGAATATAAGACAGTCCTATAGAAATAATCTCAAAACATGCTGAGCATTTAAAGACTACTGATCAATACATTATCTTGCAGAAAGAAATAAGAAAAATAGAGACAACTGGAACTTTCACGCAGAAAACTGATTTTTTTCTTATTCTCCAGAAAACTGCCATCGTCAAAAACATTCAACAACCTCAAAAATGGTCGAGGCTTTCTTTTCCATCACAAAGAAACTGTTAGGTTTTCAGTTTCAGGCTTAAAAGTAGAGAAAAGATGTGTGTTCGAAAACACACAGTGTTTTGCGATTTTAACCAAAACCTTAGGAATCAACCACATAATGATTCCTAACTTATTCAAAATTAAAACCTAAGCTCTAAAAAGGTCCTTATACACAATATAAATGGTGCTAAAGACCATTCCTAACAAAAACAAAATTATTAAAAACAACACCTCAAAATTTGTGCTTGTACTCAAGTAGGTGCTTTACTTAATATGCTTCCTTTGTCCATGCACACAACTCAAATAATTCATCCATGCTCTAATCACTAATACAAAACTTCATCCCTCTCTCATCTCCCCTAAAAAATATGACTATGTCAAGAGCTTGTTCCAAAGCATGCCCAAACATGCCTCCTCCAAAATCAAGATTTCATAATACCTACTAATCCTTTTCACAATCCACTACTATCTCAATATGATCCATGTATCCCTACTAATCCATCATGGTTCCCTACCATGTCAAAATACAAACATCCCTACCATTCCATATTATGACTGGAAAATATACATAGTTTAATCCATAATCTTGCATTATTCCTTACCATGCCAAGATCAAAGCACCCCCATCAAGTTCATCCTAAAACCATAAGTATATCCCCGTGTTTCTTGTACCTTTATTTGATTTTTTTCTCATCGTTGAGGAAACTACCACCGCTATTACTCCTTATCTATCTAAACATGGATTCATGTCTTATTTTTGAAGAAAAAAGTATCCCATTTGTTATCACATCTATCAAACATGCATATCCGAAGTAAAGGAGTGGTCCTTCATGAGTAAGACATCTTAGAACCTATACAAATAAAATAAAATCCAAATTTTTAAGGCCTTGGCTACAAATATTATAGTAATTATGATGGTGATACATTTAAACTCTTAAAGAAAATTATTCTAGCACCACAACACATGCCTCCCATTTCTCCAATCAAAATTTAGCTACTACTAATTTTTTTGTTAACCCCTATCACCTTGATCATCCCCATCACTAATCATTTCATGAAACCTATCCATAGCCTCAACCATATTTCACCTAAAACCCCCAATCAAGATAAAAAATTCACAATTCATTAAAATTGTTGAAAAATGATGAAACCATCACTAAAATCATTGATATTTTATGAAAAGCCTCCCCATTGAACCATGTAACATTATATTTGGAAGTAGATGCACTCACCCATAAAGAAAATAAGTCACACCAATCCAATGATCACCATCTTGCAATGACTAAACATACACTCACAAAGTAAAAATAGATCCACAATAAAAATAAAGCCCTAAAGCCACATATTCCCACCAATCACAAAGTAAAGGATCACCATATCACAATGCCTTGTCATGCACTACCAAATTTTATCCCCAATCAAAATAAATCCCTAAGGTCATAAAGTCCCACCAATCACAAATCAAAGGATTAACATTCCACAACACATCGACATGCACTTGCAAATATATTTTTTATCTAAAATAATAATAAATCCTAAGGTCACGAAGGTTCATCAAGAAAAAATCAAGCACAAAAAAATGTGGATCCCAAAACAAAAAGCAACGCATCTTGTTGATATTCAATTTTGTATCTTCATTTAGCCTATATCAACATGAGAAATCTTATGAATATAGGACCTAATTTACAATATAAAATTTTGGATTTTAAAAGGTTACTCTTTCTATGATTTTCAATGATATTAATCATCAATTATAGGAAAAGGGAAGGAACTAATTGAAGGTAAAATTAAACTAATAGGTAATTCGCCAAAGAAAAATTAATACCAAATATCAAGCATAGATATCATTTTACCTAGAGAATAATTTTAATAAAGAGAAAATGGCATAATCATAAACAATTTAAATATTAGAAACTATAGAGATATATAAATAAGCTAAGGTAGTAACAACAAATAGATTGAATAGCTAACAATAACATTAGAGAACCGACAATAGGCGAGACATTCATGCATATATCAATTTCCTCTTACTAAAAATGTGAAGGGCTAATTAGCACGATTACAAAGAGTTCAAATAACTAAAGAAGAAAGATATAATTCACTACTTTGAAGGATTGAATACAAGAGATTTTTTATTTTTCTAAGATTACATAATAATTATCCTATGTTTTCTTTTTAAAAATATCCCCTGGTACGGAGGGACAAATTCCTTATATAGAGAAAGACAACCCCTTTAGTAATCCTTGGGTACCTTCATTAATCCAATCTTTAGATAATTGCAAGATGCTAATTGTGATGAATGACATGAAAAGGTGACATGTAGGGCATAGAGAAATCCCACAAAATCCATGTTCCTGGGAGCTTGGTATAACATGAAAGTATTTTGGTATATGAAATTCCCATCATATTAATGGTAGAATGGTTCCCATATCATTTTGACATGAAGTGCATAAGGACTTGGATCTTGATGTGTGAATATGACTCCTACAAGAATTTAGTAGCTGAAGAATTGAATCTCACACCTACCATAGTAATGGGACCTTTATAGACTATATAAATGATGATGCCAAAAGATAGCCTAGTAATAAATTCTTGATGTTTTCTTCCTTTCTTGTGTAGACTCAATATTGTTGATGTGTGAATATGTGGCCAACAACACAATAAGAAATAACTATTATACTGGCACTCCTTATGAAGAGTGTAGTATTTCCATGTTGTATTAGAAGTATGCACATTTATCTCCATGGTGGTCTCTTTTGAAGAGCTTACCTAAACCCCATTTTTTTACCAATAACATAATGATATGAGGTTGTTAGACTCACAAAATTTACATGTTTAATGAACTGTTGATTTGAGAAATGGTCAATGGTTCTATTTTAATATTGGAACTACTTGAATCATTTTAAGCAGAAGGACCCACATTGATAATTGATTTCCTAATATCCAATAACACAACACCTAAGGCTTGATAAATTGACAATCTTAAAAAAATGTATGGTAGCACCACATAGCCTTTATGACACTGTCACCTTTTCTCTTTGTTGAAAATTTCTATAATTTTACAAGACCTACAACTAATGCCAATATATATCATTCTAACTAATAGTGCAACATTATAAAACTATTAGATTGACAACATTTATAAATTGTGAGATGTTTCCATGTGTATCTTTTATCAAACAAATGGTTATGTGAAATACCTCGATTGTGGTATGATTTTTCCAATAGGTGATAATTGCTATCTATTGGGCTAGCATAATCAACCAATAGTACAAATCTTGGATCTGCTACTTTGACAAGTCACAAAACCTTGTGTGGGCCATTGAATCTAAAGGGGTTTTGAATAGTGCCACTTCAAATTGCCCCTCTAATGAAAAAATTGAACTTCTTGAAATATTGAAAGACAATTATGGCCACAAATTGTAGAGGAAACCAAAATAATATGGAGCCACCAAAAATGATGAAACTTGGATCACACTTAATTTGGGAATAATTAATAATAAAATGAGCTTAATATTGCCTTAATTTAGTGTTGTAAAATGTTTTTCATATTCACATTGAGTTTAGGGCCATTTTAGATTAAATGGACTTAATTGTGCCTTATTTTTGGTGTTCTAAAGTGTACCTTTACACTTTCACATTAATCTAGGGATTTATCAATTGATTAAGGTCAATTTTCCTTAATTAGCCCTTTTAATTCAAATCCAAGCCTAATTAAATGCAATTTTTGAGGGATAAAACCTGACATTCATAAATGCCATTTCAAAACACTCAAATTTGGAAGATGTGTGTCCTAGGTAGGTGACCTAAGACCCATTCACCATAGGGCGAGTGGGTCCTCACTTAGTTCTAGTACCCTATTTTTACATAACATTTCATCTTATTTGATGTGTGTCCTAGGTAAGTGGCCTAGGACCTCTCCTTGAAATATGTTTTTGGTGGTATTTTAAAGATTTGAAATCTACAATTCAATGTTGGTTTGTGATATTTGAATTTTGGGAATTAATCTTAAGATATGTATAAATAAGAGGTTATTTCACTATGTTTCATCCTAAGATCCTAAGACTTTCAAGCAACCAAGCAATTTTCACAAGAGCATTATAGAAGCATTCAAGAGCCTTTCTGGGAATTCAAGGGAGATTATTGAAGATATTACGGCAATCAAGACTCATGTCCTTTTCCTAAAGTGTAACTGCATCCATGCATGTTTTTGAGCCTAATGCCTTCAGCAATTGTTCAGCATCAAGTTCAAGCATATTGAGACATTGTTTCTAATCAAGTTTCATGATCGATCTATTCAATGAAAACCACACTTCCTTACAGAACTTTATTTTTTATCAAGGTCAATTAAGGTTTGGTGAGTTGTTATATATTGTTTTTCATTCATCATTCTTTCATGATTTTATTCATTTCAAGGTTTAATTACTGAAACAGGGTTTGACCAAGGCAAACCTCTATTCCCTAACAAAACAACATTTTTCTCTCTTTGCTGTGTGATTGCGGGTTTTAGGTTGAAGATCAATTATTTTGATTTTAAGTTGTCAACAATGTCTGCAAGAAAAGTCAAATCCTTGAAAATTGAGCTACAAAGTTTTATTTTAGCTTTCAATAGTGTGCTAACTAGAATGTAGCAAAATTGTGATTTTGAGGCCCTAGCGAGGGACTTATTCGCCCATGGGGAGAATGAGTCCCTCGGTGAAAAGAGTACACAAATTTATTTTTCAGTTGCTTTGTTGGTTAGGTTAGATTTGTTACGTGTTTCTCATTACACATTATAAGCACCTTTTGAATGAAACTGACAGAATTGGTTCCTCCTTAGTTTTCATTTTGGTAGACTTACGCACCTGTTTTACTAAAGGCTTAAATGTAGTGTCTGTTTTTACAATAGAAATGCATGAGCTTTGAAGGGGAGAACCTGAAAAATTTAATCTTTACAATTACCAAATTTTAAAGCTTGTAGTGTTTCAAATTCTCACCATACCTAATGATAATACATTTTTATCCTCAAAGTCCAACAAAGATATTTTCTCCTTTAGCACATAAACTAATGCCTCATAGCCAAACACTCTTAGGTGTGTTACAATATATTTCTTACCTATCTAGATATCATATATTGTATTCCCCTTATGTGTAGAATTAGAAGTCCTATTATTAAATAACACATAGTATTAAATACCTTAGCCCAAAAACTATGTCCTAGACTAACACTGAATAGGCTTGTAGTTTGATCCAACAAGGTATTGTTTAACCTTCTAACCACTCTATTATGTTATTATGTGTAGGGTGTTATCCTTTACCTTAACTATACCAGCTTCCTTTATAAAATGTGTTAAAAGCCTTATAGAAAAACTCCCCACCTTTATTTGAGCTTAACATTTTGATCTTCTTACCAATCCAATTTTCTACAAGTGACTTAAATTATTTACACCCATGAAATACCTTTGTGTTTTTCCTAAGAATATATACCCAAGAATGTCTAAATAATTATTTATGAGATAGTATCAAGACTTACCAATTGAGTGTACGTCAATAAGGCCAAGAACATAATTATGAATCAATTGTAATCTATCTCTTGTTCTATTACTTCTTGAAGCATACCATAAGCTATTGTTCTTTCTAAAAAAACAATATTGATAAAATACAAGCCCAATTGGACAATTTGAAAGACCTTCCACCATATTTTTTTGATGCATAATTGTAATTCTATTAAACTGTAAAGAAGATTACATATCGTCTATGTAGCAGGTGTCATATGATGCAAATACCAAACCCTTCCCAACAAAGCAAAACGAACCACCACCCCAACCACCTTACAAGAAGGAACACAAAAGACTAGCCAACATACACCCCACTACTTGTATCAAACTAGACCATCACCCCCAAAAATGGCTTTCAACTCGAGCCTTAAAGGATTACAGTAGTAGAAAAAACATAAACATTGCTATTAATATGGAAATATTCATAGACTATTGCCGAGACACTCTCACCATCACTTAGAAACTATTTAATTTGGTGAATTGATCAAACTAAGGAACCCAATCGAAGCTGATTACAAGTTTGAGCCCCAACATCTTCTTAAGAAAACTTACCATGAGGCCACAATTTGATGATGTTGAACCAAAGCCATTCCCTTTAAATCTAGCAACAAAGGATAAATTTTGAGAACCTCGTCAGGAATCTTTACAAGAGGAAGATCATTTGGCTACAATGCACCACGACTTAGGAACATCGCCTACAAAGACTCATCCAACCCACCCAGAAGCTCTTTCTTGAAGAGCTTGCAAATGATCACCTTCGGCTTTCGAACATCAAGTACAGATGCCAGGAGCTGAGAGACGGTATGGGTGTTAATCTAGAATGTCTCTCAGTTCCCTAAATACCCCTTTCCCAAAATCATCTCCACCGCCACTGCCAAATGCGAGTCTATTCTTAACATAATCCTCTTTAGGCGTTGATCAGTAACCACTTTGCAAGTAGTTTGTTGAGCTTTACTATCCAAGTGGATTGGGTGTCAAGGCCCAGACTCACCAGTGCCTCCACATTCATCTCCACAATAAACATAGACCTCTCCTCCATCCTCATAGAATGATAGTAAACCAATAAAAAATGGCAAACCTTGGCAACCCTTTACTATAGCAGTGTTATGGTTTTTTTATTAAATTACCTTGGCAAAGTCATGTCAGCACCTTCCAGATACCTGCGCGCATGCCACTGGCGGACTTGTCGTGAGGTGGGTGAGGCTGTGATGGGAAAAGACCCTGCCCGGTTGGTTATGGTCGTAGATTTTCCATTGCACGCCTGACTACGCTGCGACGACCAAAACAAGAAGAACGGTGATGCATGTTTCCATCAACAATCTTACTTACTGGATAACGCCATTCAGACACCTGGTGGATTGGCGATCCATTACCCGCCGGTTGCGGATCGACCTTAGAACCTTGATGATGATTTGCAATGAGCGGCTTTTGCACAAAATAAATATGACAGGTTCCTACCCGACTCACACCTTCTACCATATTTTTAATTACAGCTTTTGGTATTTTTTCTGGTGTTATTTGATGTGGTCCCAAAGATTAGTCAAGTTGAGTTACATTGATAAAGGCACACAATATTGATTCTTCTAGCCTAAAAAGAGTTACATGCTTCACACCTTTAGCCAACATAAAATTACCTCTAGAAAATTGCACCTTTTTCATTAGGTATGATATCCACACCTAATTTAATCATCTTAGAGACATGAATCAAATCTCTAGCCAAATACGGTATATGTAAATAATTTGAAAGATTCCTAACTCTCCCACCCATGAAAAAATCCACTTTCCCTTGGCCAAATATCTAAAGATAAATTTTATCACCAAGGAAACATATCCATTACACTTCTTGTAATCCAAGTACCATTTCCTATGAATAAACATGTGGTATGATGCACTAAATTTAATTAGCCAAGAATCTTCATCAATAATGTTAGTAGATATAAAATTATTAATAACATACTCATATATGTGAAATGATATATTAGAGGAATCATCCTTCTTGTAGTTGCACTCCTTTATGCGACCTCTCTTTCTGTAGTCATAGTAATTCACTTTAGATTTACCAAGATACTTAGAAATTCCCTTCTTCTTGGATTTATTATCTCCACCACCTTTCTTCTTACCCCTTTTATCCTTATATCCACCCCTTACAACGAAGGAATCATTAGAGGAATCATCCATGTATTTTATATTTTATCCTAATTGCTTCACTTAACAAAAACCCAATGAATTCTTCCAATTTGGGTGAAGAAAAGTTACCACTAATTTCCATAATCAAAATTTCCCATGAATTATGTAAGGAACATAAAACAAATGCATTTATCCTCTTCTTTTATCTTGACTCATGTTTATGCTAAGTAACTCAAAATTAAATTTCGCAGCCAATATACTTGTCATAACAAAAGATTGGCTGCTTACAAAAATATATTTTGGAATCTGATTGAGGATTTTGACACTTTTGGAATCAATTTGATTCCCAGGGAACATAATCAGATTGCAGATTCCCTTGCAGTCACCGCTAGCACTTTGGAGCCTATGTAGGACTCCAAGTTGAAAATATTTTCAGTTGAGCTAGTCTTAATCCCAACAGTCCTGAGTAATGTCCAGAATTTTTAGGTCTTCGATGATGACCAACACATACTTGCCTTCTTGGAAAGTTCTGATATCTTCAAAGGATAGATAATAGATGAATCAAAAAGAGATCATGGGGATTGGGACCCTGAGAGTTGCGACACTAAAGGGATAATGAATTTAAAAAGCAATAGCATTCCCAAGGGGATGGTAGCTTTGGAAAGAATATTTGATTTTGATCCTTAGGCTCGTGAGAGGGTGCCAACAGAAAGTGATGGAGGGAAGTGCAAATCTATTAATCTAGCTGATTTAGGTCCTGAAAGAAATGTTTATATAGGAAAAACCTGCCCTAAGGAGATTAGAGATCAAATAGTTAAGGTGTTAAAAGAAGACATTGCAACAATTGCCTAGAGTTATGAAGATTTAAAGACTTTTGACACCTCTGTGATCACGCATACAATACCTCTGAAGCTAGAAGCAAAGCCCTTTCATCAAAAGCGGTGCTCGCTGAATGCTTTGATTGAGCCATTAATTCAGAAGGAAGTGCAAAAGCTTTTGTCAGCAAGAATCATCTTCCCAGTACAACACTCCACTTGGGTTGTCAATTTAGTTCTAGTATGCAAGAAAAGTGGGGAGATCAGACTGTGTGTTGACTTCA
>VDFB02043823.1:0-14462 GCA_007258455.2 Sequoia sempervirens
GGGAGAGAGGGAGGGAGATAGAATTAAGGTATAAGGGTAGAAGGGAGAGATAGAATTAGGGTAGAGGGTATAGACAAAGAGAGAATAAATCTATAAGAAAACCAACTTTCTCATAACACGAGCACATTTTGAAGAAGTAGAGACATGACCATTTTAGCAAGAAAGAACACACTTACGTTATAATGCGAGCACGTTTTGTCTTGCTCTAAAAATGGTAAAAAAAACAATATACCTGTGATGTCAACCCACATTCTGCATATTCTCCTAGTTCTACACGTGCTTAGACAAAAAGTATCTTTTTGATGAGTGAGTGAAATGTGTATGCATGATTTTTAGATTCCACAAACTTTGCATTAAATAGTAGAGTTTTCACATTGAAAGGCATATACTATCAATTCAAGTTTGAATTCTAGTGATAACTGATATACAATTGAAGTTTGGAGGGGAACAAGCTTTTGAAAAAGTCAAATTGTCGAGGAGTTTGAGGAAAGAAGAAGAAAAGGCTACATAATTGGGTAGAACCCCTCCATTTGAAACTCTGGTTTTTTAGGTATGTGAAGTCTTTACACATTTTCTTTCATTCTATTATGACTTGCTTTCATTTTTGTTGTTTTTCATATTCCATGTTGATCATTGTTTGTTTGTCATGTTACAACCTCAGGTTGTCAATGAACATTTTAAATTACACAATTCTATACACTTTCCAATTACATTTTTAAACCACATCTCTTTGAGGCATTTTGTTATTTTAAAATTGACTTACTTTGTGTATGATTCCAAAGATTTCATTGAGGTATTTTGTCAAATAGTTATACAAACCAGCTGATTGCCTTGTCTATGCTACCAAATTTTCCATACATGTCTCTTAAAAATTGGAATATACTCCTGATGTAGTAGGGGGAGGCCTGCAACACACAAAAATGCAACTCCAATCTACAAACACAATTTTCAATTTACAATTTCATCAAGACCTCTTCATTCAACAAATTCACACTGTTCCTGATAGCATATCAAAGTCACTCAATCAGGTATAATTCCACTCACACAACCTTTCAACTCACAACACAACACACATTAGGGACCCATTATAGAGCCTTTCAACATATCCAATAATCACCAATGCTTGTTTTGTACCAAACTACACAAATCAGGTTTTCTACACTTTTAAGGGCCCAAATTAGCCACTTTTACAAAGGTACCACCTTCAAAACTTTTCCAAATCTTTTGAAACCTTGGGGAAGCACTTTATATCTATCAAAACTTCAAATTCCAGCATTAGATTGTAGAGATTCAATCATTTACCACCCAAACCATAAAACCCTCTCCCTAGGCTTAGAAACCCTAGATTTTATTAAAGTAGCACTTTCCAAACACTCCAAAACTTGAAAAATATTCAAAAAAGCCTAAAATACCCTACTCATGCTCAATCTAACATAAAATAATGCTTCCCAACTCAGAAACTCAATTTCACTCACCAAAACCTCATTTTTCTTAAGGAAAACTCAACATTTCCTCATAGGGTTTGACACCCAATCCACTTCTAGAACTCCCTTGATCTAGTTCAACATTCCTCCACCAAAAAAAATTATTTCCAATCCATACCACCAAGTTACAAGCCTTACAATAGGTGGGATGGAGTTAATACATGTTTGAGGTTTACAAACTTACAAGAAACCCTATTTCAACCAGTTAGAGAAATCTGAAGATAAATCACACAAAACTTAATGGAAAAAACTAAAAATGGATTAAAATGAGAGAAGAAAAAATATACTATGCTATTCCACAAGAAAATTAATCAAAAAGATGTTGTACAACCTATACCAACTGCTGCTATACTGGAAAATATAGAAAAAATGGAGAAATTTTGAGTTTTACTGCTCAAATTCGTCTTTCCAATCCAAGGATCATCCTCCATTCGAGTTTATCATGGAATTTAATAATGTTTCCCTCCTAAAAAAACCACTTCAACTTACAAAAATAACATTTGAAAGAGGTGACCATTGCTCTTCCTCTTTAATACACTTTTACAACCCTTCACTATTTGTTAATTTGACAACTTAGCACTTTTTGCACATTTTAAAAATTCTACTACCTAGACCCCTAAATACTATTGAAAAAATGACCAATTACATCAATCACATGGTCTCATAGACCTTGTTAAGAAAAAATTCCTCCAAAACTATAATCTAGACCTTATTCAACCTTAAATGGATTAACAACTTTAAATGGTGCTCCTGCACCAACTCCTCCCACATTGATAGCACCAATTTAAACTATTTTGGTTTTCATCTATATTTCTAAATTACCTCATCAATAAAGCTATCTCATCACCTATGTTGTGTATTTATGAAGCCTTGAATGATATATATTTCATTTATTTTAATGGATACATTTTTGAGGAACTAATATTCATCTCATTACCATGCTACAGGTAAAATTATCCGCCATGCCGAAGAAACGAACAAGGAAGAAACTAACAGACGAAGAGCTCCAAACCTTCAAATAAAAGGAGAGAGAATGGTTGAGGGAATATCATGAAAAGAAGAAATTGGAAACAATTGACGAAAACAAGCCAATTGAAGAGGAACCTCAACCGTAAAAAAGAGAACAAAAATTGGCAGCACAAAGGGAATGAATGTGAAAGCATCATGCTAGGACAGATGCAGATACCATAGTTGGAGACACACTCTCTATCACAAGTGAATACGAAGGGACACCATTAAGAACAAGTGAATATGGAGGGACACCATCTACCGCAAGTGAATATGGTTGGACACCATCCACTGCATCTCAAGTTGAGAGTATATCATCACTCAATTTGATGAAGAAGGTATGCCATCATCCCCACATGAATCTCAAGGTATGTCTTCTACTCCACCCTTGATCGAAGGTATGCAATCTATCCCACCTCAATTAAATATTGATTAAATTTCTAATGTTGAGATGTATGTACCTAGGAGAACACCACCTAGAATTTTGCGTAGAAAGCCAAAGTATTTGATTAATATTGATAAGGATATTTTGCAGCACATGGAAGGTAAGATTTCAACATGCTCTTGTAGAAGATATGCTGATAAGATTTGAAAATTATTCTTTGAAAGGCTAAATGAGACCGCAAGATGTCAACTATTTGTTGAAATGATATGGGGTTTAAAGTATAGAAACATCATGAAGACTCTTGGGTTGAGAACATCGAATGCATCAAGTGAAAACACTATTGTGAAGAATCTAATGGATGCTTATGAGAGTGTGGGTAAGACCTCATGCTCAAAGGATAGTAATGTCACCCAACGTGTCATTACATCAACTTTGTAAGCTATCAAACAAAGAGAGCTCGTCTCATTAAAAATACAAGTGAACAAATGAGAATTAGTAGAAAAATTTATCAAAAGTTGTTCAAAGGCAGCAAAGAATTGAGGGCACCAATTCAAATGAATTATGGGAATTCTCGGGGAGATTGCCACAAAAAGATAAAAAATTTGTTGAAGCATTGAGAACACTAATTGAAGAGTATTGGAAGAATAATACAAGGCTAGCTCTGAATCAAAGGGATGTCGTAAGAAGGAGAATTAGTAGTCAGAACTATGAGCCACATCCAAAGCATTTTTTGGATATGACTCAAACCCAATTTTTTCATAAATTTCAAAATGATTATCCTCAAATTAGTATTTCTCAAAGATTTTTTGAAATGCTTAAACCTTTTTATGTCAAGATAAATCACACGCGCACTACTTGTTGTTGTAGACTACATATTGAATTCTCTAACCATTATGATGTTTATCATTGTATATGTTTAGATTTGCATGCTAATGACCTTTTGTAGGATTGTGGCATAGAAGCCCCACCAAAATCTTCAAGAGAGTTATTATAAATTTTTTTATGTGAAATATAGGATGGAAAAATATTCTATAGGACAACATGCTTGGATGGTTCATGCGAGTGTTGTGGTGGCTCGCAACGAATGCTAGTATGTCAACATATGTAAAGCACAAATGAGGTGGGATACAAACTAGTAGAGTTTGGGAAGTATAATGTTAGAAACCAAGATCAGACATGCAAACCAAAAAATACTTTACACAAAGAGAAAAATAGAAATAGTAGAGAAACTTGCATGAAGATGTGCAAATGTATATTATTTAGGAATTGAGTAAATACAAGAGATGAATTGCTTTATAAAAGAAATGTATGCATAACCCTAAAAGAAAACCCTAGTGTGCACACTTAATAATTAATAAATAATTAATTATTAATGTGCCTAAGTTTAGTTTAAGTAAAACTAAAGTGATAAGTGACTTAATTAATTAACCAATATGAGTAGATTAATTAAGTGAAATAACTTATTACTCTAACACCCCCCCTTAAGATGAACTTAGGAAGTAGCTAAAACACTAAGGAAAAGATGCATGAAAGCAAAGATGGGTCCCGAACAATAAGGTCTGATTAGGTACCCATGTACAAATGCAATGAATGGGAAAGAGGAGAAAACCCAGTGGGACAAAACCCTCCCTAAATGAGATGACCTGCTGCAAAGAAGCACTAGAAGAACTCTGGTGGAGTAACACTGGAATCTTGAATATGGAAAGCAAGGAAAGATACATCTATTTACAAGAAACCATATGAGAGTCACTGTAGGACTCAAGCAGAATCATGATAATGCAACAACAGACCCGATGCCAAGGAACTATGAAAATCTCACAAATTGGAACAACCTTGGAATCTATGAAGCAACAGTAGATGAATAAATGATGCCCCCATAAGAGGGAATGATATGATGAAAGAATCTAGAAGCTATGTGTATCTCGATGCTGATGCCAAACTGTGACTAAAACTGATCCATAGGAGCAAGTACCATGAAGATTCTAGAACATTAACCATAAAATGAATGGCCCTCAAATTGAGATGTGACTTGATGCAAACCAAAATGTGTCAAGCTATGAGCAAGATGTGGCCAAAAGAAACTACATAATCTAGATACAACTCATGCGAGTTGTTATCAATATGAGAAGAGATCAAAGTGAAACTACACTCTAATTATATTATTATGCAAGAAACCCCCTGATGGAACTTTATATAAGTTCATTTATTACAATAACCCATGATTGTAAAAGGATAACATACTAAACATGCATAAATTAAAGAGAAAATGCAAACCTAGTACATGAAAACAAAAAAGAGTGCAAGGAAAAATCAATTTTCACATCTACCTCTATGATTAAAAATGACCTCAAATTTGTGTAGAGCATTGAACCAGCTTTCCAACGCCTATTCATTTTTGAAAAACGGAGACCATATGCAAAAGATATGCCCCTAAGCATGAAAATGATGATTTGAATTTGACTAGAAAAAATTGAAACATAACAAAAACTAGAAAAAAAAACCTACACCATTGGATTGGGCTTGGAACCAGCTTTTTGGCATATTTTTTTTCAAAAATTTGAGTTCGGACACAAAAAGTTATGGCCAAAATACCAAAACTACTCCAAAAAGGTTTGGGGGGAAAAACTAGCGGTTATACTAGCCGCTAGCATTAACCACTAGCATTAACCACTAGCAGTTAACTAGCAACGGCATCCATTAACTCTAGCTTTTTTAATTTTTTTTGGGATTGTGTGGCATACTAAGCCGTACAACCTAGAAATGAAAAAAATTACCTCCCGGAGTCACTATGTCCAATTTTGACGATGTGACAGTTGATTTTGGGGTTTTTGGGCACTTTGAATGGGATGGTGAGGTCCATTTGGGCTGAAAAATGCTCCAAAATTTTAGGTACGCTCTAGATCTGGAAACCCTCATAAACTTCAAATCCCCGTAAATCTGACAAACAATGATGAAAATCAATGAAACAAAAGTCAATCCTTACTTTTTCCAGTGCTCTGAATCCAATGGAGATGCCCAATCTAATCCAAAATGCTTCATAAATAAGCTCACACCATGAAACCCTTGCGGAACCCTGAACATTCTTTGCAATGAATTTCTCCAAAAATTGAGAAGAGGCTACAAATCAAGGCTCTTATACCATGTTAGAAACCAAGATTAGACATGCAAACTAGAAAATACCTTCCACAAAGAGAAAAATAGAAACAACATAGCAACTTGCATGAAGATGTGCAAATGTATATTATTCAAGAATTGAGTAAATACAATCGAGATGAATTTCTTTATAAAAGCAATGTATGCATAACCCTAAAAGGAAACCCTAGTGTGCACACTTAATAATTAATAATTAATTAATTATTAATGTGCCTAAGTTTAGCTTAAGTAAAACTAAAGTTATAAGTGACTTAATTAATTAACCAATATGATTAGATTAACTAAGTGAAATAAATTATTACTCTAACATATAAAATAGTGGCATATGTTACAAAAGATGGGTTTCAAGCAAAATGGTGTGATTTGGTTATTCAAAAGATTCTAGTGTATCATTTTATGTCCATGTTTTGTGACAATATAATGTATGAGTATGCAAGTCATACCCATAGAGCCTGATGGCTGGACATGCAATTCAAGCTATGCAAGGACACCTTTTCAGTTGGCAACATAGTATCAGTGGTTGACTTTGTAGAGAACTACACTCTACAGCCACAATGTGAGGTGCAGTCATAGTATTACAATTCCACACAAGTTTTGATATTTGAGCACATAGCATTCATTCATGCAGCTGATAGTACAAAGGACCAAAGGAAGGTATTGAGGGAATATCACTTTTATATTAGTGATGATTGAACACATTCTCTAGAGTTCGTACAAGGTTTCTTCTAGATGTTCTATAGTGATTTGGCTCATAGGGGCATAGCATATGATCGACATATAATATGGTCGAATAACTATGCAGTACAATTCAAGAATGTACACATGTTCTATTGGTTGTGTAGATGCATCTCACTATAGGTGTTCAACATATGTGGAAATTTTTTGAGGTTGGGCATGGAAAGGGGGAACAAGATGGTGTAGGAGCATGCGTGAAAAGAGCATTAGCATGAGAAGAATTAAATTATAAAGATAGTGCAAAGTTGACAGATGCAAGATATAGGGATTTGTGAAATAATTATTTTATAGAATATTCTCCTTTTCAGACAAGATGACGTCCATGGTTTCATTTGATTTCTCTTTTCAAGTAGACCCATATTAAATACATTAGACTATTTATGGCCCCAAGACGCGAATCATAAATATTCAAACATCCACTGTTATGAACAAAATGGATACTCACCAATCCTTCAATTTACATACCCACCTGAGCCCTGGGAACACCTATTGTTCTACTTTCACCCACTATGTTTCCATTCACTTTATTGAATCATCTCAATGTACCTAGACCTCATCATCATGTTGCAAAGTTAGATTCACAGTACCTACTACTTATATCCACGAGTGATAGCAATACCTATAGCGATAGTCCCTTTTTAAGCAAAATGCAGAGGATAATCTAACAATTTCTGCTAAAGTCCTCCCTTTTCTTTCCACATACTAATTATTAAAGCCCCATGAATCCAATGTTCAGATCTCCCATTTCCTATTTCGATGAACTTCTTTGATAAGACTGCAGATTAATTCACTTAATTATAATTGAGCCAAGCGCTTAATAAGATGGGGAAGTCAAAATTTTCAAAAAGAATAAATGTGAGGATGAGGGGGAGTGGTGCCATATGCAATGAATTCCTACCTTGCAAAGATGGTTTGCAAAAGAAATCGTGTAGGAAGATACTATCGAGATGTTGAGTGGTTATGCCGAAAAGAAATGACAAAGGTGTGACTAGCCCCCGCAATGCACCATCCCACACTCAAACCCACATAGGTGGAAAACCTTACCAACCCTTGTGAAAATCATGCATGCACCCTGAATACCTATTTGAGTGAATCATCATTCTGTAACACTGTCTCAGATTTATAAATCAACTTGAACAATTCCTCAAAACATTCTACCACCCCTCCACTCTCACAATTGCGACATCATCAAACCTGGACATGATCTTCTTCCTGGTCCCATGGCATAATAAAGAATCTGTGTTTATCCACACCTTCCTAATCCTCGAACTTTATATGCCCAAAGAGGATCAAACTATTGCTTAATCCATATAAAACAATTCTACTTATGCTTATGTTATCGATGAGCTCAAAGACTCAACAAATTATGTGATCACCAATTTCTAATTATCCATTATTAATCACTCAACTTGGAATGCAAGAACCTTCAAAGCGAGATAGCAGTTACATTTCAGTGTCGCCTTTTAAATCATGATCTTTTGCAAATCCATCCCATCGTGTAATTAGGTGGTGGAGTGTGGGACGCTAGGTGGTATTTGTAGAGGGAGAGAATGACATAAGAAGTAGCAACATCCACAAGCAACAAAGAATGCAAAGATGTCAGACATATGGGTCGAAGCCTATGCAAGGCCGAAGTTGTCATGCCAAGAGGAATAACCTTTAAAACTATTGCACCCGTGAAGGTAAGTGTAATAAGTGAGCAAGTTTTGTAGTATTTTCACTAGCATTTATATTATCGGGTCATCGAAGACCTCAATCACCATCCACCAAAGCATGTTTGCAAACAATGGTTATATGACTGGTCCCTCTACCTACATTTATCCCAATCTTCCTTTCACACTGCCCATCACCTAGATCACCATTAGCTTCCTAAACTAGTGCCTCCTTATTTGCAAGGCACTACTCCTAGCACCCTAAATTTTGCAGAGGGATGATGTGAGGGAGGAGGACAGAACAAGTCTACGATAGGCAAGATTATCCTCATGAGTATGAGAAAATTTGACCCCCTACCATTCACACTATGGAATGGTCAATATGGAATCCCATGAGAAATCAATGCAATACATATAAGAATAACCCATTCCACCACCCACTAAAGTCGCAAAGATACAAGGTGTAGGTAATTAAGAATTGTGGGGAAAGCTATATGAAGTTTCGTTGTTGAAATGTCATGTAGAGGAGAAATGTAGGGGCACGACTAATGAATGTTGTGCAAATAGTAAGAATGTTGGTGAACAGGGTTGTCAATGTTGCTTGGGGGAAAGATGTGGGAATGGTGTGCGGGTTGGCTATGAAGCAAAGTCGTTTGGGATGATAGAGATAGCCATGACCTCCACACATGGAAAGTCTACAAAAGGTAAACAGCTCGGGAATGAGGGAGTTGCATGCTGGTATAAGAGGGAGGTGATTAGACTATAGGCATTTAATTAATTCTTTCAACCCATTTGATGAGGTTATTCCACGATCATACCCTCAAATTCCTCTACCATATTAGATGCATTTCCCCCCAGGTGTGGTAATTGAATGCTTCCCCAATTGTAACATGGAAATATTCAAACATCCTTTATAGTCACCTACATTGTGAATTGACTCGATCGACGCTTATTAGGATGGAGTAATCAATAGAATTGGTAACACTCGGGCTTTATTTTCACTTGGATGGGTATTTTGATGTTAATAAACTCAAAACCAGTATTCAGGACCCCCTTTGTGGGCCAACAAGCATCCTACGCCCACTTCAAACTCAAAACAACTTCAACCAATTCATCCCAACAACAATGACAATAACCTCTAGCAAAAAGGATACTTCACAAAATAACAAACACAGGGGGGATCAACCTCCTTTATTTTCAAGGCCCCTCGACTCACCACTTGCTGACTTAAATAAAACACCCGACCACTGCAATAATATTGCCTATGCCACACCCCACCGTTTGGGACATGGTAGTGTGCCCAAGGTAGAAATTCCATCATGGGGAGCCAAGTAGGGAATGTTGTTAGGAGAAACGACACAAAAGATGGTAGATTTCACAGTGCAAAGGCTCGTAGCAAGGAGGAGTTTGCAAGGAGCTATGGTGGGAAGGTTTTGAAATACCATCACTTTAGGGATGACATAGGAGGCAACAACACCTGCACAGTTGAAGTCCATAGTATGCGATGGATAGAAGTCTGAGGGATGTTCACGTAGAGGCCATTGATCAGTTATAAAGGATGACATTAGTAGGATGAGAACTCACACAGAAGATTGCGTAGGCTCAAATCTATAAAGGAATTTTAACTTAGGGTTTTCATCTTCATTCCAAAAGGCCATTGTTAAAGAATTTGAGCTTATGTCGATGTCATCAAAGGTGGGATTTGGGTGCTTGTAGGGAGTTGGAGGGTGGAAGCTAATAAGCAGAGTGTCATGTGTATATTGTTGTCAAACAATGGCTATGGACTGACGATGTTCCATCGAAAGCGGATCACAAGAACAGACCCACAGGAGTTTGAACTTGGAGATTTTCAACATTTTGCTAGATACTTCATCAGACAATACCATGCAAAAATAGTGAGTGGGGATTCCTCCCCAAAAAAATGCCTACCGAAGGCCATAAGGAACGATGAAATGGGAATGTCAACCTGCTAAGGGTGACCCATAGACGTGGGTCCGCCAAGGATGAAAGATGCCTGGTTAGGGTCCGAATGAAGAAAATAGATGCGGAGCCTGCCATGCAGGAAAAAGTTAAGCATCAACCGCTACTTATCTGTGAAACACAAGCGGCAAATTGCAAGGCACAACCCTCAATTGTAGGTTTGCATTTCCCAAAGAACGAGGTGGGAAAAGAACAAAGGGAACCCATAATCCAAGTTCCACAAAGGCAAAGGACTTAGTGAAATTTGGGAAGGTGAATTTGGTCAAGGTGTGTTTGATCATTTCAAGGCTTGTGACCAACTTAGGATTTGGAATAGGGGTACACAAAGCGAGACAAGAGAAAAAATGACTTGTCAGGAGTAGAAACGAGCCAACGAGAGAAAAAAGATAGGGGGTCCCTACCTTCAGCGGGGTGTGTGTGCAAAATATGCACAACAAATGGCGACTTGCTGGGGAAATGCCCCAAAGTATTTGAATGACAAACTGGAATCATGAACCTAGAATCTTTGGTTTTGATCTTCACACTAGGAAAAACAAACTGAACATTCAACCAAAGGACCAAAACCACTACTCAACCCAACCTTCCATATACTAAAAAATCCAAGTGTGTGTAGATGTTTTAATTTCCCTCCTTAAGCCACCACAAGAACCTAAGCTATGTCAAGTTAAGCTACATAATTTATTATCACTCCAAAAGCATCTAGGACATTGCCTCGCTGTCAGTCAGGCATCCATATCTCTGACGAGGTTGTCGTTGTGATTCTCTCAAACATTGCGCTACTATCGGCAACACGTCCATAGCCTCGATAGAGTTGTTCATATCCTCTTGAAAGGTGAGTTTTCTTTTGATTTTTATTGTTTTCTTTTCTCTTCTTTTGTTCATTTCTTTTTATTTTTATTTTTCCTTCTTTCTTTTTCATTTCAACCCACAAGAAATGAAGCTCGTGCTTAGGGCTGAGAATCATAGTGGCACTAAAGCATAATTTTAGATTTTTCACTTAACCCAACTTTACAGAATGACCTACAATGACCTTCATATTCTTAAGATGTGTAAGAGATATAAGATTCAAGAATACATTAGAATTAGATCAACCAATGACTTATCCTCTTTGAGTCAATCATCCAAGTCACTTGACACTAACAAAAGACCTTCACCGTCCACTCTAAAAACTTGATTAAAGTTTATCGAGGAAATACTTGGAACACCCAAGCAATAAAATGGGTTGTTGCAATAGAAAACATGCCCGACAACAAGCAAAGGCACCCCACAAATAAGTAAAGTGGAAGAAAGCAGGAGCAAGTGAAAGAAAATGAAAAGAAAATGAAAATCAAACTAACCTAAGGCAACAACCTAAACAAACCAAAGTGGGAAAGTGAAAGAAAACAACAAAGAAACTATTCTAAAGAAAAACAGTCTAGGACAAACCAACTAACCTAATGAAAGTAGGAAAGTGAAACTATCTACACAAAACCTACCCTACTCAAAACAAGCTATGTACAAAGATATTTACAATAAACCACGTTTAGGAAACGTAAACTAACATTCACTCTCGTAGGATCTCGTAATGCATGCACAAGTAGATGGGTAATCATTACAGTTCTAAGGAATGCAAACTCATCCTTGTATTAAAAAAAAAAGAACTTCAACATTACAGTATTCAAATTTGATAGCGCATTCAGGAAAAATTAGCAGTTGAGGCAGTTTGTCAAACCCATGGTTAATCCATAAGCAAGTTTTTCTTCCCTCTTTCCCATAGTCAAAATGATACTTGCATGAACATCCAAAAAAGCAGGGAAAGATAAAACTTGGATTTCATCATGTGATGGGAATAGTATGTGACTATCCAAAGCGTGTGTGACCTAATCAAACCATGTATCAACAAATTCTAGAGGATGTAGTTGGTGGTGCAATATTCCACTTGCATTAATAATCTGCAAACCATAATCAAATTGGTCTAGCAGTAGACACTAAAAGGAATTAAAGTTTACAAATTCAAGGAACCTTCTTCTTGATCTTAGGTCTGCATATGGCAAGGAGAACGATTCAGCCAATCTGTCTTCCAAGCTCCCAGTGGGATCCACAACCCCCCTCAGTTGTTCCTCAAGGAGATACACTTCATCTTGTTGATCCTCTGTAGTCCATGGCTCCAGTTGATTGTTGTCCTCAAGAGGCAGTATGCTATCCCATTTAACCTCCCTCATGTTGATCTCAATTTGTTTATGGTTCATGTCATAAAAACATGATATGGATGAATATGTTCTACTACAATCCTTGGAATGTGTAGGAGGATCAACAATGGACAAGGAGGAATGATTCCCAGTCACAACCCGTAGTTGGCAAGGTATATCACCTTTGTGGGCAGCCAAAAAGACATCCTTGCCTTGGTCTTCTTCTCTTTGTAGTTTGTGTGGCTCATCAAGATGTTTGCTTGTTTCCTCTTGTTCACTGTCACTGTATATGTAACTAGAGTCCCTTTCCCAATCTGGAATTCCTAATTTTTCACCATCTGGAGGTTCAGGTAATATATTTGCATTACCACCATCTTCTGAAATATACTCCTCCTCAGTGTCGCTATACCTTTGTGGCACAATCCCAAGTGGGAAGAAATCAACAAGTGACACTGGCTCATCAAGGGGATTGAAGTATGGTGAGTGATTTCCCTCTGAGAATCCCCCATAAAGTCTATCATCAATCATTTATAAATTATCCACAAAGGAGATAGACTCTTGATGTCCAACCAATGGCTCAATACTTAGGTCTGTCATACCATTAGTGGGGTTGTATTGTTCCTCTTCCATTTCTGCCCCAACATCCTCATGTGAGTTGCACTCAACTAAGTTGTCACTTGGTTCTAGTTCTTGGACTTCTGGTTCAATCCTAGAAGTAGTTGCAGGAGGTGGTGTGCTTGGTTGCTCCACTTGTTCCTTAACTAGCCTAATGGCTTCCTGACACAACTCACATGTGAATTCTGAGTGTGCAAAGTCATGGAGCCTACACCAACTTGGCAGCAACAACACCTCCAAATCCACTTGATATCTCAGTTCTGACCAATCCCTGATGAGCCTTAAGATGAGTTCATCATATCTTTCCAACACTGAATCTTCATCAGCACTAGGGAAGGAAGCCTGATGGTGGACTTCCTTTACTTGTGGTTGTTCCCACTCTTCTGGACCTTCCTTATCAGAGGCCTGATTTCCTTCATTCATGGAGGAAAGGTCTTATAATCCCCTTTCACTTGAGATTTAATCATTATTTCCTACTACCCCAAGGTTTTCATACTCTTCTTTTTTTTGGTCTTTGACATTCATGTTGGTTCTCCGAACATGCACTACTACAAAAATTTCTGGATCATCTTCTGTGTATGCATTTTCAACTACTAACTACTTTTTTGCTTGAGTGAATGATTGTTATTCATTGTTGGTTGGTTTCTCCATCTACCCAATCTATTCTGAACAACTCCTGGTTTGATCAATGATGTATGCACATGAAGGGAAAGTAAATTCTGAATGAGGTTGTGCAACAGACACCACTAAGACATCAATACTTCCTCTAGTCTTAGTCCATCCTTGTTGCATAGTTGTTCTCAGATAAGCCCCTTAAAGTCTTTAGCTACCATGTTAAAAAATTCTTCTTATGGATCTGCAAGAGCTAAGGGTTGATATATTTCCTAGAAGGGGATTTCTCCTTGTAAAACCATCTCAATTCCGCCCAAGAATGTTAAACATTCCATTTCATTATGTTTGTGAGTGGCATGAATTTTGCATTTTTCTAAAAAATGCAAAGTGATGCAATGGATTCTTCAATCTCCTACTTAAACCTTCTTGAAGCTGAGTGATGTTGATTTGCAATTGTTGCTCCATCTCAACTCAAATGTTGCTTTTATCTTTAAATTTTCTGATTTTTATATTTCTAGCATATGATGAGATCTATCTATCTTAGATTTTACTTGAAGGTGCATTCAACTTCTAGCTATGTAGCCTTGTGCTCATCCATGCCCTCATTTTAGCATTGGTTTTGTTGATGGGTGTTTTTGCACTTATCAACATAGGAAACATACAAGTATGC
>VDFB02043824.1:0-29839 GCA_007258455.2 Sequoia sempervirens
TTCCTTACTGAGTGAGAATTCTCGTTTGCATGTCACACCATCGCGAAGCTCTCGAAAAACCCATCGGGAATCACCTGACATGCAAAGAAAAGCTCGACATGCAAACCCTAAAAATAGCCTCGGAAGGCTGAATCCTGAAAGTGGTCATCTCGGCTTGCATGTTACATCGTCGCGAAGGTCCCGAAAAACCCAGAAGGAATATCCGGACATGCAAAGAAAATCTCTACATCTGGACCCTGAAATTAGCCCTGGAAGCCGGACTGCTAAAAATAGTAAGTCGTCCGTTTTTGCTCAAATTTGCAATGCAAGCAGTCCGATGTACCCTGAATGCTGTGTGATGATCAGAATCTCAAAAACACTGACAAATTGCCCTGAATAGCAGACTTACTAAAAATAGTAAGTACCTCGGAACTCAATGAAAACTGGCTGGAAGCCCGCTGGATGCCTGCTGACAATATTGTTAAGTTCAATTTTCAATTTTCTCGCTTTACTTGACCTTGAATTGACCAAAAATGATGAAACCCTAATTTTAAACTTGGCCAATATTTTCACGTTTAAGCTCAAAGACGACACAACCCCCGGAAGACGGACACCAGAAAAGACAGAGCGAGAGAGAGAAGGAAAAAACCCAAGCCAAAAGACCGGAACGGAGCAAAATTAGGGGGTCCCCATCTTGAATGGGGCGATGTGAAAAAGAGTCACAACATGTCTTTTGGCAAAAACTATTCAAATTGGTTTGCACATAATTGACCCCAAGTACCAATTACCACCCATAGACAGATTGAGCAAATGGAGATTGTGAACAGATGGGTGGAAGGATATTTGTGTAACTATGTAGCAAGGAAATAGAAGGCTTGGATTAGGTGGTTGCATTTAGGTGAACACTATTACAACACCACCTATCACATATCGTTTAAGATGACTCCTTTTAGAGAATTGTATGGATATTATGCTCCATCATTTGTGGATTTATCTTTTGGCGACAACAAGGCTCCCAAAGCTAAGGACTGGATTCAAGAGAGTAAGGAAATCCTAAGACACTTAAGGATAATCTTCAGAGTGCCAAGAATCAACAAAAGATATATGCAGACAAGAACAGAGTTGAGAGAAGTTCTAAAATGGGTGACTTAGTTTTCTTGCACCTTCAACCCTACAAAATCACAGATAGTTTTTTTTTAATAAGAGTGGTGCAGAGAAGTTGAAGCCTCACTTCTATGGCCCTTACAGGATTGTTTTAAGAGTGGGAGAAGTAGTTTATCAGCTTCAACTATTGAAAAATAGCAGGATTCATAATGTGTTCCATGTTTCTTGCCTCAAAAAGGCACTAGGGCAGCATATCACATCATCCATTGAGCTTCCATCGTTGGATGAGGAGGGCTGATTGGTATTGGTTCCTAAGAAGATTTTGGATGTCAAGGAGAGGAGATTGAGGAGTAAAGTGATTAAGGAGTATCTCATTAGATAGAGAAACTTGCTCATTGAGGAAGCCACTTGGGAGGGTGAGTAGATTCTTTACCATCCTAATCTATAATTGCTTGAGAGCAAGCAATTTTGAGAAGGGAGGACTATGGTGTCTCCTTCCAAGGAGTAGCCCAGGAGACCACAACCTATTTTATTCCCGTAGGTGTAATGTCCCCTTCTCATCAGTGATCTGTTCTGTCACTCATCAGCCTATTCCGAAAGCCTGTAGGCTCGTTTGAGATAAAATTAGGGTTTCCAGTTCTGAGGTTCTATGGCTTTTCAGGGAGTTTACTATTTATAGTAAATTGTATTTGTGGCAGTATGCAGTTGTCAGTCTTCAAGGTCTTCATTTTCAGTTGGAGCATTTAATGCAATTCAAGTCTGGCTTCTAAAGGTTTTATTTTGGTGATTAAAGGCATTAATGTTATAAATTGCAGTTGACCCCTTGGTCTAGGGAAAATAACTTTAAGTTGTTCTAAAAAGGTGGTCATGAAGGGGGACATCATCATGAAGGATAAATTTAATATTTAAAGTCTTTTAATGCCTTGGGAAAAGTGGATGCCTTTTCTTGAAATATTCTGTTAAAAATAAGTTTATTTGTGCTTTGATAAAGTGGACGCCTTTTTGAGAAGTTAGAAGGTTTTTTGGAAATTTCAATGGTCACTGGTGACTATTGGCGTACCTTCCGAGAATTTGATGAATCTTCTGATATTTTATAAAATGGAAGCTTTGCTCCAGCTTTTACTATCCATGAAAATTATGCTAAAATTATGCTGTCGAAATGACAAGTGATATTTTGCTTCGAGGATGCGACCTCCTAGCCATTAACCAATTTCGTGTTTGAAATACAACACCTAGTTGGTCTTTGCTGCTTCTCAATTCAGACTAGCAGATTGAGCTCAACAAATGAAGTCTTTTTGATGAAATTTCCAGTTTTAAGTTGCTGGTTCACATACAGCTAAAAGTGTAAAATGTTTGCAGCTCTTTGAATAATTTTTATTTGCTTCTGGGTACTTTTGAAATGTCATTGTCTGCCATGGGCGCCCCTTTCCACCAAGTATGAGATTTTAATTTGGACATTCTGATTTTTAAGAAGCAAATCGCCCCTTTCAAGGGCCGTACCATTTAGAGTGCATTGGGAAGTGTGCCAAGAATTAATGATCAAGATTTCTTGCTGTTTCTTCATCCTAGCATGGTCGCCTACCTTCCAGAAGTCCATTGCATTCAATCTCATTTGAAACGGAGGTAATTTGATGAAGTTATGAACATTTTATGAAGTTACAGTTTGTTGATCAGAATTCCAGAAACTCTATTTTTTATATCAGATTCATATGATTTATGTTTTGGTCATAATTCTATCATTGGAAGAGTAAAGGAACATCATTAGTATTCATTCTTCTCTTCTTGACTTATTTCTCTATCATTGTAATACTCGTTTTTGCAGTCTTTTTGAATTGTAAGGTTGTGATTTAGTAGTACTAATCCAACCCATGTTATTGCTGCAACTACTTGTTATTTTCTTATTAATTACCCCTGGATGGTTTACCGCCAGTGTGGAGAACGATCTTGTTATCTCTTTGTACCCACTCTCAAGTGGTGAATCCCCACTATTCAATGGATGCCCGCCGCAGCGGATGAATTAGATTGTTGTAGCTTCATGGCTGGTTATCCGCCTATTAGTTTCCAGTTTTCAATTAATCACTCCATCATATGTTAGCACCTCGTCCTCAGTGGGATCTTGAGTGCACATTCTTGACGTTGAGTTTGTTTCATTTCAAGTCTTGTTCTTTAGCTTATCCACCATATGACAACACCTATCCTTCCTTGGGATTGAGTGTGCATTCTTGGCGTGAGTTGTTTCAAGCTTGGATTTACGTTTTGATGCTAACGCTAATCAAGTTGGCTAGTGCTGGTTTATATTGTGTAAAACTATCGAAAAAAGTGGTTAGCATATTTCAGTGGTATCAGAGCAGAAGACCCTGCCATCTTGTGGCATTTTGCAGTTGGTTGTCTGATGAGTGAAAGAGACACTAGGCCATTCACCAGAAGTCAAGCTAGAACTCAGCATCAGTTTCCACCTGTTCCAGAGGCAGAGATTTTTTCAGAAGCCTTGAGGGATCTTGGCAAAACAATGGAAAGTACAGAAAAGACAGTTGAAATAATGTCAAACAGTGTAAGGCAAGCTAATGACGAGAGGGACAGAGTTGAGAAGAAGTTTGATGGGATGATAGACATGATGTCCCGCTTATTGTCCAAGTTGGACCAGCAAGCAGCTTAGAATATCATTCAACCCCAAAATAACTCAACTGGAGAAAGCAGTGGAGTTAACGGGAATAACAATAATGGCAGTCCTGAGGTGAATACCAGAAACAAAGTTGTGGGTCAGCATGCCGCAATTCCTAGTGGGTCATCCTCTAAACCTCTTTTTCCCGTCTTCACGACAATGGAAGAGCAACAACCGGTTGAAGCTGCACCAACCTTTGTTGATGATGCACGTCAAGCTTACATGGAGTACGTATATTTACCTCTTGACTTGAGAGGTACTTGGACCTTTGATCAATTCATGAATCAAAAGAGTCGAAGAAATGGAGGAAGGAATGAGCAACGTCCTCCTATGGTGCCTAGAAATGATTTCTACCAAGCTTTGGGAAAGATAACTATGGAGCATTTTGATGGTAGTAATAAGTACACAGCCAAATCATGGGTGCAGAAGCTAGATAATTATCTCTCTCAGACCCATGCCAAAAGGAGATGCTATCAAATTTGCTATTTTGCATTTGGATGGGATAGCTCATGAATGGTGGACTCATGGTTTGGTCACTCTTGGCCATAACCTCATTCGTACCTATGATGAGTTTACCAACAAGCTGATTGAGAGATTTGATACCAAGGATCCAGAGTTGAGATTCAGAGAATTGGCATAATTGAAACAGCAAGGATCTTTAGAAAATTATGTGGCTGATTTTAAAAGGTTGTCAGTAATGGTGCCTAACATTACTGAGAGAAGACTTGTGGTACTCTTTGCAGAAGGATTAATGGAGCCCTTGAAAGGATGGGTCAAAGCCTTTGATCCACCAACTTTAGATGAAGCCACTAAGAAAGCAAGGAGCATGGAGTTGGCAGCCCCAAGGCCTAAGTTTCATTCGAAACCTTTCAGCCATAAGAAGGATAAAAAACATTCTTCAAATCTGCCAAAGAAGTTTCCACCAAGGTTGTCAGAAGAGCTCAAAGAACAGCTTAGAAAAGATGGAGTTTGCGACACTTGCCGTGAACCTTGGGTTAAGGGTCACCATTGCTATGGAAGAGGCAAAGCAAACCTAATGGAGGGCTATTCTGATTTTGGATCAGAATTTGATTCGTCTGATCAACAATACGAATCAGCAAGTAGTGAAGGTGAAGAAGCTCCAGAAGAGAAGTCCGATGAGGTGGGAGATAGTAGTGTTTTCGCACAATTATCAAGTTTTCAGAAAAATGAGTCCTTTCAGGTTCGTGGAGTGATTGGATCTCAAAGAATAGTTGCTCTAATTGATACTGGAGCAACTCACAACTTCATTGATGAAGGATTGGTGACAAAGAGAGGTTTGAAAACTGAAGAGTTTGAAGGATTCAAAGTAATGGTAGCTGATGGTTTCACCATGTCATGCACTAAGAAAATTCCTAACCTTTCTATTCAGATAGGAAATTATGAAGTAAAAGATGACTTCTATGTTGTGGGTATTGGTGATACCGATGTCGTGTTAGGAATACAATGGCTGCGATCTCTTGGAGAGATCACTTTGAATTTACAAACAATGGAGCTGAAATTTCAAGCTGATGGGAAGAAGGTTGTTTTGAGAGGGATGTCAAATGGGGGCCCTCGAATCGTGTCCTTGAAAAGAATGGAAAGGCTGATCCGTCATGACCAAGTTGAGTGGGCAGCTGAGTGTATGGTTCTACCAGTTGATCCAGTGGAAGAGAAGAGGCAATATCATCCTGATATTCAAGCCTTACTTTCAAAGAAGAGCAAAGTCTTTGGAAGCCTACCTCCTGAAAGAGGTTCTGAGCATGTAATTGAATTAGAAGAAGGAGCAAAGCCTGTCATGACTACACCATACCATTATCCAAAGAAGCAAAAAGATGAGATCGAAAAAGCCATCCAGGAGCTATTGGAGACCGGTTTCATTAGACCAAGCAAGAGTCCTTTTGCTTCTGCAGTAGTGCTGGTCAAAAAGAAAGATGGTACAATGCGTATGTGTATTGATTACCGTGCATTGAATCAGAAGACCATCAAGAATAGATATCCTATCCCTAGGATTGATGAGCTTATTGATGAGCTCCATGGGGCTATGTTTTTCTCAAAGATTGATCTTCGTTCGGACTATCATCAAATCAGAATGAGGGAGGCGGATATAGAGAAAACAGCGTTTAGATGCCATTTTGGGCATTTTGAATTTCTCGTCAAGCCTTTTGGTTTGACAAATGCTCCAGCTACATTCCAATCTTGTATGAACAAGAATTTTAGACAGCAGTTGAGGAAGTTTGTGCTCATCTTCTTCAACGATATTCTCATCTTCAGTAAGTCTTGGGAAGAGCACCTCAAGCACTTGGAAGAAGTGCTTAGCATTTTGGAGGCGGAATGTTTGTTTGCCAAAGAATCAAAGTGTGAGTTCGGGATGATAGAACTGTTGTATCTCGGCCACATCATTATTGCCAAGGGTGTCAAAGTTGATCCAGAGAAGATTAAGGCCATCCTTGATTGGCCACCTCCAAAGAATATTTCTCATTTGAGAGGATTTTTGGGTTTGTGCGGGTTCTACAGAAGATTTGTTAAGGGATATTCTCACATGGCAGCCCCCCTTACAGATCTTACTAAGAAAGGAGCCTTCCTATGGATAGATAGGACACAAGGAGTCTTCGACAAGTTCAAGCACATAATGAGCTCATGTCCAGTGTTGGCCCTACCAGATTTCACAAAGCCCTTTGAATTACAATGTGATGCTTCAGGTGAGGGAGTTGGAGCTGTTCTTATGCAAGACAAGCACCCCATTGTCTTTGAGAGTAGAAAGTTGAGAGGAGCAGAAAAATCTTACTCAATATATGACAAAGAGATGCTTGCTATTATGCATGCATTATCTAAGTTCCGTCAATATTTGGTGGGAAGTAAATTTGTTGTTAAGACTGATCATAACAGTCTTAAACACTTTATGCACCAAAAAGATTTAAATGAAAGACAACAGAAATAGGTAAGTAAGCTCCAAGCGTATGACTTTGACATTGACTATGTCAAATGAAAAAAAATAACATAGTGGCTGATCCTCTTTCAAGAAGGCCTCATTTGCAGTCACTTTGTGAGTTATCAGCAGATTGGAAGGAGTTAATTGCTGCTGATTATGCTAAAAATCAGTTTGCAACCAGCTTACTAGAAGGACAATTGGCTGATGAAAGGTATAAGTTGGTTGATGGTTTAATTTTCTATAAAAGTAGAATCTTTTTAGTGCCTGAATCTAAGCTTAAAAAGAAGATTCTACAATCTTTTCATGATGTTCCCCTTGCTGGTCATCAAGGGATTTTCAAGACTTATAAGCAGATTCGTAAAAGATTCACTTGGAGAGGGTTGAAAGAAGAAGTCTTGAACTACATTAGAGAGTGTCTGACTTGTCAAAAGAATAAAAATGAACACTCTTATCCAGCTAGTCTGTTACAGCCCTTGCCAATTCCGAATCAGAAATGGGAAAGCATTGCAATGGATTTTATCACGGGGTTGCCCAAGGTGCAAGGACGTGACTGTATTTTTGTTGTGGTAGATAGACTAACAAAATTTGCTCATTTTTATGCTGTCACAACTTCATTTACAGCAGCTCAAGTGGCTGAGCTGTTTTTTAAGAGAGGTTTTCCGTTTGCATGGATTGCCTAAAACTATTGTCAGTGATAGGGACAGCAAGTTCCTAAGTATTTTTTGGCAAGAGATCTTCAGATTGAGTGGGACAATGCTTACTCCAAGCACTAGTTATCACCCACAAACAGATGGGCAATCAGAAATTGTTAACAAATGGTTGGAAGGCTACTTAAGAAACTATGTTTCAGGACAACAAAAAGCTTGGATTAAGTGGCTTCATTTAGGAGAATATTGTTATAACTCTTCCTATCATATGTCAATTAAGATGTCTCCTTTCATGGCTCTTTATGGTTATGATGCTATTAACTTTGTTGATTTAGTGTTTGGTGATAGTAGAGCTCCACAAGCAAAGGATATGTTACAACAAAGCCAAGATATCTTAAAATCTCTAAAGGAAAATTTGCAACAAGCTCAAAACCAGCAGAAGTTATACGCTGATCAGCAGCGTATTGAGAGATCATTTGAAGTAGGAGACATGGTTTACTTGAGGCTTCAGCCCGATCGACAATCTTCCCTCAAGAACAGTGGTGCAGAAAAGTTGAAGCCACGTTTTTATGGTCCTTTCAAAGTCACCAAGAGGATTGGTGAAGTTGCTTATGAGTTGGAGCTTCCAACTGAAAGCAAGGTGCATGACGTCTTTCATGTGTCACGCCTCAAGAAGGCACTTGGACACAATGTTGTGGCTACTTCAGAATTACCTCCATTGGATGAAGAAGGTCAGTTGGTGTTCATTCCGGAAGAGATTCTTGATACCAGAGAACAATCCTTGAGGAGGACAATCAAGGAATACTTGGTTAGATGGAGGAATTTTCCTATTGAAGATGCCATGTAGGAAGGAGAACAGATTTTGTTGCATCCATCTTTTCAGTTGCTTGAGGACAAGCAATCTCGAGGAGGGCGGACTGTAATGTCCCCTTCTCATCAGTGATCTATTATGTCACTCATCAACTTATTCTGGAAGCCTGTAGACTCGTTTGAGGTAAAATTAGGGTTTCCAGTTCTGAGGTTCTATGGCTTTTTAGGGAGTTTACTATTTATAGTAAATTGTATTTGTGGCAGTATGCAGTTGTCAGTCTTCAAGGTCTTCATTTTTAGTTGGAGCATTTAATGCAATTCAAGTCTGGCTTCTAAAGGTTTTATTTTGGTGATTAAAGGCATTAATGTTATAAATTGCAGTTGACCCCTTGGTCTAGGGAAAATAACTTTAAGTTGTTCTTAAAAGGTGGTCATGAAGGGGGACATCATCATGAAGGATAAATTTAATATTTAAAGTCTTTTAATGCCTTGGGAAAAGTGGACGCCTTTTCTTGAAATATTCTTTTAAAAATAAGTTTATTTGTGCTTTGATAAAGTGGACGCCTTTTTGAGAAGTTAGAAGGTTTTTTGGAAATTTCAATGGTCACTGGTGACTATTGGCGTACCTTCTAAGAATTTGATGAGTCTTCTGATATTTTATAAAATGGAAGCTTTGCTCCAGCTTTTACTATCCACGAAAATTATGCTAAAGTTATGCTGTCGGAATGACAAGTGATATTTTGCTTCGAGGATGCTACCTCCTAGCCATTAACCAATTTCGTGTTTGAAATACAACACCTAATTGGTTTTTGCTGCTTCTCAATTCAGACTAGCAGATTGAGCTCAACAGATGAAGTCTTTTTGATGAAATTTCCAGTTTTGAGTTGCTGGTTCACATACAGCTGAAAGTGTAAAATGTTTGCAGCTCTTTGAATAATTTTTATTTGCTTCTGGGTACTTTTGAAATGTCATTGTCTGCCATGGGCGCCCCTTTCCACCAAGTATGAGATTTTAATTTGGACATTCTGATTTTTAAGAAGCAAATCGCCCCTTTCAAGGGCCGTACCATTTAGAGTGCATTGGGAAGTGTGCCAGGAATTAATGATCAAGATTTCTTGTTGTTTCTTCATCCTAGCATGGTCGCCTACCTTCCAGAAGTCCATTGCATTCAATCTCATTCGAAATGGAGGTAATTTGATGAAGTTATGAACATTTTATGAAGTTACAGTTTACTGATCAAAATTCCAGAAACTCTGTTTTTTATATCAAATTCATATGATTTATGTTTTGGTCATAATTCTATCATTGGAAGAGAAAAGGAACATCATTAGTATTCATTCTTCTCTTCTTGACTTATTTCTCTATCATTGTAATACTCGTTTTTGCAGTCTTTTTGAATTGTAAGGTTGTGATTTAGTAGTACTAATCCAACCCATGTTATTGCTGCAACTACTTGTTTTTTTCTTATTAATTACCCCTGGATGGTTTACCGCCAGTGTGGAGAACGAACTTGTTATCTCTTTGTACCCACTCTCAAGTGGTGAATCCCCACTATTTAGTGGATGCCCGCCGCAGCGGATGAATTAGATTGTTGTAGCTTCATGGCTGGTTATCCACCTATTAGTTTCTAGTTTTCAATTAATCACTTCGTCATTTAGCACCTCGCCCTCAGTGGGATCTTGAGTGCACATTCTTGACGTTGAGTTTGTTTCATTTCAAGTCCTGCTCTTTAGCTTATCCGCCATATGACAACACCTATCCTTCCTTGGGATTGAGTGTGCATTCTTGGCGTGAGTTGTTTCAAGCTTGGATTTACGTTTTGCTGCTAACGCTAATCAAGTTGGCTGCTGGTTTATATTGTGTAAAACTATCGAAAAAAGTGGTTAGCATATTTCAGTAGGCTAAAGTTTGGCAGTAAGGGAATAATTAAAATTAATTACTTAATATTATCCAATATAGTGAATTTTAAGGGTAGTGTTATTTAACTAATTTAATAAAGCAATATAAAGTGACTTAAGTGAAGTATTAAAGGGGAAATATTAAAGTCACTTTATTATCGGGACTTAATGGATCATTTAAAGTGGGAATTTGAAAAGGTTTTCGAGAATGTTCCTTAGGTTTTTGATAAAAGAGGATTTTGGAGCTCATCTATATTATGCTTGATTATCTTTCCTACTGTGGAATTTGGAGAGCTTCTTGTGGAGTGAAAACCCTACAATGAAAACCCAAGGGATACTGGTTTCAATAGTGCAAGATTCTACCCTAGCTATTTGCTAAAGAGATCATTCAAATTTCTTGCAATGGATTTCAACAGTTGGAGATTTAGAAATTTGTGAAGTCTTCTAACAAGACAATTTCCTAAGTTTTGAAGAAAATTGTGAATGGCAGAAAGGTATGAATAAAATATTAATTGTTATTCTCTGCACTACCATTTAGCCGTACCTTTTCCAAAATATCAATATCATACCATTTCTACTCATTAAAGGAGTCGTGCAGTTGGGAGATTCCTGGTGAATGTTTCAACTAAGCTTGGAGAAAATGTCTTATATCGTCATCTCCTTTATCTAATAGCAGAAAAATCTAAAATGGCTGATAATATTGTTTAAGTCGAGACTTAGTGAATCCATAAAGAAGTTGAGTATGAAGGGAGTTGAGCATCGTATAGTTTATATTAAATGATGTGACATGTTGGAGGTCACTGAAGTCAAGGGAGGAAAAGCATCGTACCATTCGAAGCATTTGAGGGAAGCTGACTTATTTAAAAGATCCTATATGGCTTTCCAATCTCGTACACAGCACCTAAGGTAACATAACATTCAACACAACAATTAATGCAAGGGAAAATATAATTATAAGCACATTCAAATAAATTGAGTCACATTTATTAAAGAGGCGTAGTACAATCTTTTCTTCACACACAAGGCGTCGCTATCTTTCAAAGGGAGAGGCTTCAAATATTGAATGGTCAACATATGATTTAAAGCATGTCGTATATTTCTTGCCAGCGCCATACCTTTGTACCCCTATCATACTGTAATGTCCCCTTTCCTAGCCAATGGACAGGATTTGTGGTTAGCCTATGATAATGGTCCCCGTAGGCTAACATGGTGTTTAGGGGGGCCCTTTGAGGGTGATCTATGGCTCTTCAACAGGCCTTTTTGAGCTTATTTCAATACTCTCAGGCTCAGTGTCTCAGTTTACTTGCGGTGTGCCTTCCAGAGGCCATTCTGGATACTTTGACCCACACTATTTTTAGTAGGTCACCTAGATGTGTTGCTCATATTTACTATTTATAGTAAGTCATGGAATGGTCGACTGCTATCATGCCTGTATCTGAAAAGTTGATGGATTACTCCCATGAGTTAAAATTGGTATTTATCGGGGATTTAATGATATAATTTATATTATTAAAGTTAATCCAGTTTAATAATATTAATTATTACGGATGACTTTATAAAATGGTGTTATAAGGGGTTAAAAAGTGTTATGAGATGTTTGCATAAAGTATTATTATTTTGATGATTTGACCCCTGAACTTTATGAGATGAAATATTTAAATGACCATCCAAAGCAAATATAATTTAAAAGCATTAAATGGCCAAGTGGGACATAGGCTTTTGGGGAAAGTATAAAAAACATATTTAATGCTTTTTCATTCTTTCTTGTTCGCACAAATTTTGAGAAGAGTTAAAGCAAGGGTTTGCTGGTTGTGAAAGACATAGCTTTTTGAGGACGAAATCCCTCAAAGAGGACAATGTTTGCAAGTGTGGAAGATCACCCAAGAGCACTTGATTGGATAATCTCGTTCAAGGATTGTATTTGAGCTTCAAACGATTTGCAAGAAGGTTTCATAATTCAGGGTTTGGTGGGTTAATCAGGAAATCTGAGAGATATTGGTTATACTTTTAGAATAAAGTATTGCAGAGGATTCTTGATGATTTATCAAGAGATTGCAAATAAAGCATTGTAATGTCCCCATTTTTCGGAATCTGTATCTTTGCAATTGTTAGCCTACTATCAAGTCCCCATAGGCTAATGGGATGTTTAGGGGACCCTTTTTTGGGTAATCAATGGTTCCTCAATGAGCTTTTGATGTTTATCTAAGTATTCTTTTGCTCAGTGACTCAATGTTTTGGTGGTGGGCCTTCTAGAGGTCATCTTGGTCGATTTCTCCCACACTTACAATTTATAGTAAGTTACTTGGTCATATTGCTTATACTTACTATTTATAGTAAGTCATGCCCGGATCAGTAGTCATCCTGCCTACATCTGGAAAATGTGATTGGATCACTCTTTTGAGTTGGTGTTGGTTAATTAATGGGAATTAATGATTTAATTATATTATTAAAGTTAATTGACTTTAACAATATTATTATTTAATGATGACTTTATTATAAGGTGTTATAAAGGGTTAAATAACGATTAATAAAGTATTATATTTAAATTATGCTTTATTAATTATTATATTAGAAAGCCAAAAGTATTAAAAGCATCAAAAGCAAATATTTTATTTAATTATTTGGCCAAGTGGGGATTTGGAGAGTATATAAAGCAAAAAGCATTTGCTTTTTCATTATCATTGATCGTTTTATTGAAACTCGTGCAAATTGGAGAAATCGAACAAGGGTTTTCTGGTTTGAAAATTGAAGCTTTTTGAGGACGAAAACCCTCAGAGACAACAGTGTCTATAGGTGTGAAAGATCACCCAAGGGCGTTTAGAGAGATAATCTCATATAGAGGTTATTATCAGGGTTTAATTGATTGCTAAGAATCGATTCAAAACAGATTTTAAAGAAAGATCATATCAGAAAGTTATTATTTGCTGAGTACATTAATGCTGATTGAACAATCACAAGCTGTCATGGGTTTTTGAAGCAGATTGAACTCTTTTTTGCTAGCTCATGTGAAACCTTTAATGCAGGCCGTACCCTCTAGTGCAGGCCATACATCCTTGTGTTAGGCATGTGAGATCTTGAGCAGGTTGCCTAGTGTTGAGGGCTGCAAACAGTTTGAATTGAGGTGTTTAGGGTTTGTTTCCAAAACAACAGCAAATTGATGGTGAGATAATCAGATATAGAGGTGTGGCATCTCATCTTTTAACTTCCAGGTTGTTGATCACTCCATATTCAGATCTGCAAATCTGATATTATGTAATTCGGTATGACTTCATTATATTTCCTGAAACATTAATAAAATTTGTCTTGTTGTTTTATGCATTGGTCTGTTATTATTAATTTGCAAAAAATCCATATTTCCTGTATTGCCTGGCAAACTCCAATTAAAACAGAAAAAAACATTTAAGACAATTAAAATTCAGAGGGGCTTATTATAGGTATCTATAGAGGGTTTCCAAAGAATCATCCAAAGTATTTGCAGGCACGGCGTTGCCAGGCAAGGGTTTGACACATTCATATTGCAGATGTTAAATACTGAATGCATCTGCCAGGTGTGAGGATTGGAGGCATTTCAATTGTTGATGACTGTACTAAAATAGCATTGGACAGGGCGTGAAGATTAGAGATCTCTATTGTTGTTCACTTTCAGACCTGGCATGAAATTCCTAAAAGGTTATTGTTGCATACAAATCCGGTTAGGGCGTGAGCATATAAGACTATGGTGTGGCTTAGTAATCAGCAACAATGCCACGGGATATTGAAGAGGCCTCTATTCTGATTGCAGACCTTCCTGCAGTCACGTGAGGATCGTGGGAGAATAGGAAAGGACGCGGTGTTTTCCTTTGTTCAAGCATGTCACAGGAGGTTGCCAAACTGCTCGTTTGACCATATGTAGGAGGCGTGTGCATGGCTGAGTGTGATCAGATGTTGGGCATGAGAGTTTCTGATTTGAAACTTACACTTGGGCATGGTCATTGATGGCTGGAAGTTGTTGTTTTGACATACCAGCAAGTCGTGGCTATGGAATTGATAGGTGACCTGCAACAAGTATGCAGATGGTATTTATTTGTGACTGTAATCTGCATTTTTTGAGCATATGCATTGCTAGTAATATTATTATTTTCAGACATTAAGTTGTTAAGGAATTCTATGTCCCACAAATGTATTGAATGAACTACAAGTCTGAAACATATTATATCAATGTTATCTATCTATTGAATTACTTTGTGTGAATGCAATCCTCAATACTATTGACAATGTTTAAGCTTAGTTATGGTGTCACTTTTATGACAAAATGCTAATGAGTCAAACGAAGAATTCATAAAATAATTGAGCAAAATCACAAACTAAATCTCAAATCGGGGGTGGGACATTACAGTGGTATCAAAACTCAGTATTTCCTGCCAGCCTATTGGAGTTCTAACTTTTTCTACAGTTCTTCAGCTGCATGTCAGAGTTTTAATATGGTTTATCAATTTCAGTTGGTTCACATCTTTTGCATGTTGGTGACTAGCACCTACACATCTATTTTCGTGCTTCTCTTCAACAGTTGTTAGAAGCAAGGGTAAAAGATGACTATAGATAAATCTATGTTTGTGTTGATGCAGGAATTGCACATGCTAATGAAGGACCCTAACATGAAAAAGGCATATTTAAGGACGGTTGCGAAACCTTAACATTTCGATAAGGAAGATGAATTGCTTCAATGTGAGTTGCAGCTTAGAGGTGTTCCCGAGGAGCTTGATCAACAATATTGCATTGGTCAAGGGGCAGTGACAAGTAATCTATTGCAGCCACCTCTGAAGAGCAATCTTCACTTGCAGGGGTAATTTTCAAACATGGGATAGATGTTGCAGCAAGCAACGAGACCGGCTTCCAGTGTGGTGCATCCTTGGGTTTGGCACCTAGTGATGTGTATACTGTGAGCAGAGATGCGGGAGTTTTCAAATCAGTTGAGGGTGAGGGTTCTACATTTCATTCCAATTATGATGATACAGGTGGTGTTTGGTTTGAACCTCGAACCAAGCCTGCGTAGAGTGGTGACAGTTTAGATACCTGCACTTGGGAGTTGGAGAAGATCTATTCACAAAGGGCACTAGTCATGAGGAAAATAGTGGTCACATCTTCCCTAGACATAGCGAATAGCATTTTAGCACATGGGATTCAGGTGTGATGGCCCCTACATATGATGTGGATCTTGTTTGGAATGGATCTACTATTGACTATACTGCTGACCTAACCTCATCTATAGGGTTAGGCATGAAGGATGACAATTTTGATGCTCGTGCAATTGATATCAGCCTTGAAAACAAATCTGATTTTATGTTGCATGACATTGTTTGCAAATAAGAAATTTAATATGAGGCTGATCAGACTAAGGGGTCCAATAAGTTGGCAAGACAACTGAAGGTGAGTGAAGACCAGATTAGTGCAGCCATTAGAAATTTCGATGACACCCTTAAATCGATGGCCAAATGTTGTTGGAGGTCTTCGGGAGTACATATGGACCCAGATAGAGAACTTTCCCTTTCCGATTCATAGGCATTCAAAGAAGCGTTAGTGGTAATGAAAAACAATTATATTCAGATCCTTTCAGATAGAGATTGTTGGAGTACAGGACCACTGAGAGGGGGGGGGGTGAATCAATGGTCAAATAAAACCAATTTCAGAACTTAAGACACTTGAATACACAAAGACTTTAGATATTGTATGTCATGAAAATCACAAAGATGTGCAAATTAAAACACCACATTTTGTAATGTCCCCACCCAGCTAGCCGCTCAGAACACTACATTGCCTTTCAGCTTCCAAAGGTAATTGATGAAGTCAGGGAGCCATTTATTTAATTATTTAATTATTACCTAAGTTGCAAAAATTATCCTCTAAAGGTGATATTAAATAATTAATTAAATCTTTTTGGGTAAAGTGACTTTATGAAATTTCACTAAAGTGACTCATGGAAATGTTTATTTCTAAGAGACTATAGAAAAGTCACTTTATTAATCTTTTGAGCCTATAGAATGAAAGAGGTTTTGGTCGAGCCTTTTTGTGAAAGATGAAAAAGAGAAATGAAGCTCTCATTCGCACCTTTTCAGTTTTTGAAAACTAGACTTGTATTCATCACGGGAAGAGAGTTCCTGGTTCTAGGGTTTGAAGACCCTCTTCGTCCCTGTTTCGGGTGTGAGAGATCACCCCTAGCTTGGAATCGCGTCATGGTTGTGAAGAAGTTCGAGCTCATCATTCTGAAGTTCGATTTTGTTGTGTAGAAACAGATTTCGTAGCTTGAAGGACTCGAATCTGCTATAGTTTGAAACTGGAAATCGTGGTTTTGCTCCATCCTTTTGTGCTCCCTTTATGCTGAGATATGGACGCATTTATCTCTGCAAATACGTCACTTCCTGGCCGCGTTGGTGAAGAACCCGCGTAGAAGAAAGGAAACGCGTGTTGTCTGGGACGTTTTGAACTCATTTGCTAACTGGGTCGTGGTTTTGGAGGGCTCTAATGAAGGCGTGTGAGAGTCTCTATATCTGGCGCATTCCCTCTTGAAGATGATGTTCTGGAAACGCGGTAGCTGCTGTGAGTGAAGAGTCTTCATTGTGACGTCTTTCTCATCATCTCCAGGCCAACTGCGTTGGGATTCTCAGGTTGGGTCTTTCATTACTGTTGCTGACATGAACATTCTTTTCTGCATTAGAGAAATCTGTGTGTTGTCTGAATGTTAACCCATGTAAGTTCTGGAAATATACTATCAAAGATGTAGTATCAGCCATGAGTTATGACTCCTGAATATTAACTTACAAATTGTGATTCTCAGTCTAAATATGAGTATGTATTTTGAGTGGGGTTTCTGTTTATGATTGACCAAACCTCAGTGCTGCAGTTGTTCTTTTGGGTGGGATATATTTGCATTCTCAGACCATGTAAACTCAGAGAGTGATATCTCCTTTTTGCTACTATTTTTGGACAGTAGTCTCAGTCTTTAAACTGTATTTCAATGACACAGCAATATTCTGTAATCAGAAAATCTTTGTAGAGATCTGAATTAATAGTTCTGTTTATGCTCAGTTAAAAGCACATTCTGTATATCATGTTTCAGACCTGAAATTCTTAGATCATGCTTCTTGTGTCTGAGTTCCTGAATGATATTGTTACAACACTTTATTGAAGTGGTACTATAATTGTGGTTACTCTCAAACTGGACAAATTGAACATCAAACTCTCTATTATCCTGAAAGGCCTTCCACAGTGGTATCGGGGCATTTACCAATAGGTGTGAACCGAGCTCTCTTCAAACCAAACACTTGAACTCCAAAATATGCTGTCTCAAGGGAAGTGATATACAGAAAATTATAACAGTCATAGCCACATTCTGGACAGATATTTGAAGTAAAATTGGAGACACGAAATCAGGGAAATAAAATAAAATAAAATAAAATTTGTATCAGAAATAGCAAGGTTGCTTACACATTTGAATCAGGGATAATCAACTATGCACAAAGCAACACACCATCAAGAAGAATCAAGACACGGGATTTATAAGTGGAAAAACCCTAAAAGGGTGAAAAAAACCACTCTGAAACAATTGCTCTATTAAGCCTCACTGGCTAAAACTTGTTGTTTACAAATTGTATGCCTCATTGGCAATACAACAAGCCTCACTGGAAATTATTCAAGCCTCACTAGCAAATTACACAAGCCTCACTGGCAGATTCCCATGCCTCACTGGCAAAAATCCATGACTCATTGATACTCTTCAACAGAAAAATAAAAGATTAAAGAGGGTTACCCTGTTTCACTTCAAATCACTGCTCAAACAAAGTTTCATCATAGTTTTCTTTCCCTTACCACAGTCTTTTAACACCATTCTGATAAAGCATACAACTCTATAATCACCATCATGTCATCATACTTTGATATAACTTCACACTTACCTTTCCCAGATCTGAATTCATACAATCTTCAATGGCAGTCTTCATGTACTGATCAAATAGTGCATCAATTTGCAATCATACTCTCTCCATCAATGATCTTGATATTCTTATCAATAAAGCATCATATACACAATCTGCCTATCATCATATTTTTTCAAAAGCATACATGTCATAACATCACCAAATTCAAAACTTCAATCCTCAGAACTCTTAACATTTGGCATTCAAAAACTATAATGTCCCCATTTTAACCTGTTATTGTTTTTTGATTGATTAGCCTATTATTGGCCCTCATAGGCTAATGCAGATGGTTAGAGGGTCCTGGTTGGCAGTTATCAAAGTGTTTTCTTCTCTGGAACTCAATTTGGTTCAGGATTGGCCTTCGTTTGACTCAGTTTCTCACACTTACTATTTATAGTAAGTCACCATTTCAATGGAGGCAGTATTGCTATATTTAGTAAGGACAGGCCTCAGATGTAATGTCAATCTCCATATTCAGTTGGGTTGGCGAAATAATGAGCATATAATAAGTTATTATCATTAAAGTCATTTTAATGATAATAAAATAATATAAAGGCTTATTATAAAGTTATTAGAGTCACTTTATATTCAATGGGGCCATGACCCTTCATTTAAGTGACTTAAAGTACAATTAATGAATTATATTTTGGAGGCCAATTATTAAAGTATTTCCTAAAGTCAATGTGCACACATGTTATGTCATTTTAAATGATATTAAATGCATTTTGAAAGCACTTCAAGGGATCGACCTCTTTTTGGGAGACTATATAAAGGCATTAAGAAAAGGCACTAGGGCATCAATTATTCATTTCATACTTATGTTTTTGGAGTTTGTTGTGTGGAGAAGAAACCAAAAGGGTTTTCTGCCATTGTTGATCCATTGAGAACAAAACCTCTCTTTGGTTTGCACTCCTAAGGTTGTGAGAGACCAGCTGAAGGTTTGCTAGTTTTTGGGCTTCATTCAGAGGTCGAAACTATGCATCATTGGAGAATATATCAAGGGTTTTAAAGAATATCTACTTGCAGGTCAGAAGTTATTGAAAACAAACAGAGTTGACCACCTTCATTGCTGTTTAAGCACTCCATTCTTGGCACGTGGAAGATTTAATACTTGCAGGCCGTACCATCTGCTGGCCATACAACCCTCAGCCAAGCGTGGGAATTCTAAGGCTAAATCGCCTAAGGTATTGAAGGGCAATCAACACCATTGGGGGGCCGGCTTGGTCAATGCACACATTTGACATATATTTAAAGGTGGAGAAATCAATTATTGCAGCAGGTCAATCTATTCATCAGCCTTATTCATTGCTGCAAATCATTTCCAGATTTCTATGTAATTAATGCTTTGGATTCCGGGTATGCATAGTTGATTAAAAAGCTTATGTAATTATTCTCTAGATAATCAATATCATTTGCAGCTCTATATAGTTTCAGTTTGCTTCAGTTCTTGCATTTCCTTTATGCATTTATCCTGCCGGGCATCTTATTTTTAAAAAATCATATATTCTTGAAAAACCAAAAAAAAACACAACACTTGCACAGCATTAAACAGTTGGAGAACAAGAGGGTTCTTACAAAAACATACATACTCTGAATACAGAATCCAAAAAGTTTCTTCCAAATTGGCACACACAAAACTAATACCAAAACTGTTCATATTCAATCAAAAAGCAAATGACGGTCAGACTCCCATCAAAGAAGCAGCTACAAGAAATAACCGTTCAGCAGTTTGACTATAAACCTTTGATCTTATCTTGCCGCCACAATAAACTTCAAATCTCGGCCTTTGATCTCTATTTGAATGAAATAAGCCAAGTTATTAACCTACACAACTAGTTAGCACAAAAGAGGGGCCGGTTGATGAATGTCTTAAAATCCTTAATCAAATTGCTTAAAATAACTTTAACTTGCTATAGCAAGTCACTTTCCAAATATAACAAAAAAGACTTTGCTATTAACTTTGCACTTTTGATTCTCCATTTAGGGTTTTAAAACTAAAGTGTTAAACAATAAACAAACCCTTGATGCTAAATATTGTGCCCTTGATCAACAACTAAACTTGCACCTGAGATTGTTAATGATCTTGGTTGAATAGCATATGCCCTTGATGCTAAATATTGTGCCACTGATATTTGATAAGAAAAATAAGCTTTGATACTTTTAGGGTTTGATGCTTTGATGCTTTTTGATGCTTTGAACCTTTGATGCTTTTTGATGCACATGACAAGTACCTTTGATATTTTTTGATGCTTTGATAAATCCCATGCCTTCAAGGCTTATGCATCAACCTCCTTATGTTGAATACCAACATCATGCATCACCCTTAAATACAACACCTTTGATATCAATGACAAACAATGCCAATACAACAAACTCCCCCCTTGGCATCGATGTCAACTTCTCCAATTTTGCACCTCATTGCTCCCCCTTTGACAACAATGACAAAGGACCCTTGGTTTCAAAACAATAACTCCTGCAAAAGAGCTCCATAGAGAGACAGCAACTAATAATGTTACCAACACATTGATCATACATCTATACTTGTCAAGCATTACATAATGTCCCCTTCTTAGTAGCCCTTCAAGTTGTCGCTTAGCCTTTCCTTCCCAAAGGCTAATGCCAATATCAGGGAATTATTTAGTTAATTATTTGAGTATTTCCTAAATCAAGGTAAACTTAAAAGGTGATGCCAAATAATTAATTAAATCTTTTTATAAAGTGACTATGCAAAAGGTTCAAAAATGATTTAATGAAATATTTATTTTTGAAAAAGTGGACTTCATAAAATGTCACTTTATTTTTTGAATGTGAAAATACAAAAGGAAGGGAAGAGAAAACATTTGATACTTCTGAATGCATATCTTTTCACGGAAATGGTCGAGCTATCTAGGTAGGGTTTGAAGAACCTTCCTGCCAGTTTCAGGTGTGCAAGATCATCCCTAGCTGGGTCGTTTCAATTTTTGGAGAGAAGAATAACCTTCAAGTGCAGACAAGTTTCCTTCAAATTTTCATGATCTTCTTTCATCGAGTTTTTGGCTACTTCCTTTGGTTGTTTTTGGAGGAAGGATGGTGCAAAGGGTGGCGTCTTTCATTGTATAATCCCTAGGCGCACATTGTTCAGGCATAAGACTCCATTTTCAGGTCAAGTTTGAGCAGAGACGGGGCAGCAAATGGTAGATGTGAATTTAAGAAGCTGCAAAGAGATAAAGAGATTTGGTTTTGAGGAGTTTGCAGGGCACAACGAGGACGTGTTTACTACTGAGGCTGAGGCACCTCATTTTAGACCAAAATACCCTTTCATATGTTGATGTTCTGACTTGTTGAAGCTATACGTAGTGCTTGGAGGCTGTGTGAGGTCGTTTGAAGGTGTGTTGGGGTTCTTCTCTGAATTTTGGACATTATACGGTCACTCCCAAGTTCGTTTCAGGCTTCCAGGAGCTGGTTCCAGGTCTGAGATTTATTGTTTTGCCCTTATAGCTGCTGTTATATTCTCTATGCTGCTGTAAGTCCATTCTGGGCAGTGTATTCTCATGAAATATATTTTTGGATAGATCCTAGTTGCAGTTAAATCATTACAACCAGGTCTGGTGCATTTCTAACTTGCTATTTCAGATTGTAGTCTGATTTAAAACATAAAATGCTTGAAAGAGAATATTAGTGACTGCTGTAACAAAAATCTGGGTGAGTGTGGTTGTATGTCACTGTGAACAAACTCAGAAATTACCAACAAAACTATTGACAAAGCAGTTCTATTGTTGATGTACAATGTAAGAAGTTGTAAGCCTTGTCATAGGATGTAAAGGGGAAAGACATGGTAAAAAATGATCACAGTATTAAGTTGTACCCAGACTTTAGTCAATATCTGTTGTTCAATATGTACTGCTGTGCAAGAACTGTAATTTCTTTACACTCAGAAATATAATTCACCTTCTGTAGATCTGATTTGGAAACCTGGGTTAAGGCTGTTTTGAAAGTGTTGTTTCTACTAGTGGTGGTGAGTTTAGTGCTTGTATTAGCAAATGAATTTCAATGCAAATGACCTGATATCTTGCAACACCATTATTGTAATCTGTTTACTATTGAATTCTTGTAATACATGTTGTAACTTCCACTGTGAGGAAAGCAAAGCACAACAAAACTGATCATAAACATATTTAAATTTTATACACATCCGGGGAGGGCATTTTACAGTGGTATCAGAGCCAGCACTCCTCCCAGCCTGTGTGTTAGATTTGGGTTATGAACGAGGACATTCCAGATATCAATCCACTAGACAGCCATTATAGAAGGTTGAGAAGAGGTTTGGGACCACTTGAATTCATGGGGGAAAGAGGTGATATACCTGAGGGCAGCACCCAGCAAATTCTGAATGACCTAGCTAGAGGTCAACATGAAATAGCACAACAAATAGCACAACTTGTACAACATCTTGCTAGTGGTAGAAACAACAACAATGGTAATAATGGTATTAACGGGCAGAATGGTCATAATGGTGATCATGATAATAATGATATAGCTCAAAGCAATGCTAGGGCAGCTAGCAGGGTGACACCGAGGCCTCTCATGCCTCAATTCTTGGGAGAACAAGCTGTTGTAAATCAAGAGCAGCAAGCGCAAGGAGAAAGTTTCTCAGATTATTTGAGAGAGTACAATTCTTTGGGGGATGAATTTCATGCTGCCATCTCATTGGTAGACTTTTGTAACATCAAACTCAGAAATAGACCTAGAAACAACAATAGAGGACAGCAAAATCAAGAGTTGCAGCGAAAGGTTGGGAAACTTGCAATCCCTTCATTTCATGGGTCTGGTAAATGTACAGCTAGGGCTTGGGTCCAGAAGTTGAACACTTACCTACAGCTAAATCCTATGTTGGAGTCTGAAGCCATTAAGTATGCTAATCTACATTTGGATGGTGAAGCGCATGAATGGTGGTACCACAGGCTTGTCACATTGGGACATGCTAATATCACATTTTATTTGGAGTTCACACAAAAACTGATAGATAGATTTGATCAGAAGAATCCTGAACATCATTTCAGGGAGTTAGCACAACTTAAGCAGGGTGGTTCAGTAGATGCTTATATTTCAGAATTTCAGCGGTTGGCAGTCATGGTAACAGATATTTTGGAGCAGCGGTTGGTTATGCTCTTTATTGAGGGTCTATCAAAACCCTTTCATGGTTGGATCAAGGTTTTCAAAGATGATTCCCTACAGGATGCGATCACTAGAGCTAGAGACATGGAGTTCTCCACACCTATCAACAAAACCCCTTCTAAACCTTTCATCCCTCAAAAAAACAAGGGCAAGAAGTCTTTTTAGAAGAAGGGAAACAAGAAAAGTGATCCAAATGAGGAGTATCATAAGGAATGCAGAATTAAGGGTATTTGTTACCATTGCAAGGAACGTTGGGAGCCAGGTCACCGTTGCCTAGGGAAAGGCAAGGCTCACCTTATTGAGGTTGTGTCTAAGGATGACAGCAGTGATGACGAGCCTTCTCAAGATAATGACGACAACAGTTCAGATGAGGAGGAGCCTCAGGGAGAGGGTAAGAGTGGTACCATTGTGTAATGTACCCATTCTTTCACGAGCATCAGATAGGGTGGATTAGCCTATAACATCAACCCTCGTAGGCTAATGGTTCTAGATAGAGGGTCACTTGAACGGGCACTTGGTCATGAATCTGAAGTATTGTTATCTGGAGTATGGTGACGAGGTGAATTTGTGGATTTGGCGTGATAATTATGCTTAAAATTATGATCACCTCTTATTTCACCTTCTCTGGCTTAGGGACCATGTGTCTATTATTTAAAGGGGTCACTTTATATTTTTCAGTTACTATTCATTGATAAAGTGAAAAAAGTTATAACTTAAGTGAATAGTAACTCACTTTAATGAATAGTGATTTCAATGTGAAATTATAAAAGGAAGAGGAAAAGTTCGACCCTCTTCATGTTATGAGTTATTTTGTTTGCTTGAGCTTGTGAGTTGGAGTTTGGAAGAGAGGGAAAACTAGGGTTTCCTGATTTCTGCAGTGGGTGAGCCTGGAGGTGGCTTATTGTTCGTTTACAAGCTACTTGAGGGTGTGAAAGACCATCTTAAAGTTGCTGATCAGAGTTTGTTTACTTCATTTGGAGCCATATATTGCTGTTTGCAAGTTATTGGAGCTTTCTTTTGAAGGGAACGTTGCTGCCATTGACTTCTTTTACATCTACAAGGGAGCTGTTTGCATTTTAGAAGGTTTGGGAGCTGATTTTTTACATCTACAGCCAGCCGCAATTTCATGAGGGTTTCAATCAGCATAAAGAAGAAAAACGCCTATCTTTAGTGGCTGCAATCTCACTAAAAGGGGGCACCCTTACCCTAGGAAGACTTTCAATCCGGAATTCGGTGGGAGAAATTTGTATTTTAGTTTGTGTGAGCAATTTACTAAGGGAGGTTACTGTAGCAAATCACTATTCACTGTGATGTTTGGCTGTAAGTTAAATTATTGCATAAGATGTATCTAGTTTTGAATCCTATGTAAGCCATCTATTTTATATGATCTATTATGTAATGAAGAACTCATATTTGGATTCGAATATTGAGTATTTTATTCGATGTATCTCAATAGATTAGTTTATTAGAAGTTTCTACTTCATGTACATGCTCTTTAGTACTTATTTAGCATTATTAGCAAGCAAACTCAAAACACAAAAGGCGGAATACAAAATAAAAACAAAAACCAGACCTACAAACTCAGTGGAAACCAAATCAGCAGAGTGGTGGAACACTACAGTGGTATCAGAGCGATTTCCTGCCAACCTGTTGGGTAAATTTCAACTGCAGTTCAGAAGTTTCAGTTGAACATGGCTATTTCTCAGAAACAGTGGCACAAGAATATGAAAAATCTTAAACAAAGCTTAAAAGAGTTGGAAGACATAAATAAATTGTTGTCAGACCCTACTACCTTAGACAGAGCAGCAAGGTATGTGACATCCATCTTCAGGTCCACATCACAAAACAAAAAGAAGAAATTGTGTTTCTATTGCAAAGGGTCTTACGATGAAAACCATGATTGCCTTTTGAGACCTAAGGGCAAGGCGAATAGAATAATGTGGGCACCCTATGAGAATTTAGAATCCAAAACTTCCCGCCAGCAAAGAAATTATGAAGAATCTGAGTCAGAACATGAGGTCTCTACAAGTGAGGTATCTAGAAGCCTTTACAATGAATTCTTAGCAGTTAACGACCAGCATACAACTGATCCCTTGGAGACCAAAGATCAGACCTTAGAAGATCCACTTGCTGATGATCAAGTTGAAATTTCTAAGGCAGTTGTAGGGGAAGAGCACTCGAGTCCTTTTGAAGATGAAGAAAAGTTAGAACACGACGGTGATGGGCCTAAACAACATGCTGAGAGTAACTTCCATATTTTTGATAATCCATCTTTTGAGACAACAATTGATATGTCCTATGTTAACCCACTTTATGAGGTGGAATTAAAAGATAATCATGTTGTGGGACATGCGCAGGAAGAAAGGGGCCCATATGAAATTAATGAGGGTTTTGAGCTCCCTAAAATTCTTGTATCAACAAATGTTGAGGAGACTTTTGATCATTTTGATGATCCCAATTCAGTTTATGTGCAAGGATTGTCAATTCATGAATCACACAGGTGTAATTTACAAGATCAAAGGAACGCGCTATCTTTTGATTCCAATGATGTTAGTGACGAGCCATCGACAGAGGTTGGAGCATTCTACCACGACTGCATAGTGAGGAGTACTCATCACTTCTCCTTTAGTCCACACCTGGAGGATTTGTTGACGCATCAGTGTGGACCGGCTCAGAGTGTGTATCATCCATTTTGGGATGGAGAGTTACCATCTTCAGTAGATGGAACTTGTGGCTGCAAGTACCCAACTCAATTGTCGGAGGTTAATTTCTTGCAGGATTGGTATTTAGTTTTTCATCATGCTGATGTGTATCCAACAAGGTTTGTTGCTTCTTTGCCTCAGAGGCTACTGGTGGGCACAGGGTTACAGAGGTATTATGATGACAGCAGGCATGACAGATGGATATCACATCCATGAGAGTTTAGCTAAGGTTATGGAGAGATGTTACGTAGCAGATGCTTCCAGATATTCTTACCTCCTCATGATGGATGGATGTGAGTTCTGTTTATTTTGGGATCCAGGTGGAGACAGAGTTAGCACTGTCGTTTGGATGGGTCCCAGTGTATTGCTTCACCACTTATGGTATGGTGGAGTTAGGATCAGTGTTGAAGGCATCTTGAATAATACGCAGCGAAAACTCATGCCTTCACAATGAAGATTAGCTCATAGTTTGCAGCAATATGAAGATTATATTCCAAGACCAACCTTATCACGAAGCAAAAATGAGAGACTTGGTGTAGTACCCAAAAGTCCCTATGATGTGTTTGGGTTAAAAGGTGATAAGTCAGCAGAGAACTACCTACAATCTACAGATGGACATGGGATTGGAACTGAAGTTGTTGTTGATAAAGAAATTTTACATCATGATAAGAGTATGGTGGAGCCACAGAGTGATATTCACAACATTCCAGAGGTTGTTATCAACACTGCTAACAAGTCTGGTTTACATGACAGCAGTAGGAAAAATTTGCATCAACTTGAGACAGCAGTGGCTACACCTGTGCAAAATGATTCTACTGAGTTGTCACAAGAAGGTACTCAAGATTAAGGTACTAATGGTGCAGTGTTTGATGTGGGTTCATGTCATGGTGAGCCTGATTTTTCATATCAGACCGTAGAAGGCCAATCAGAAAATTTATTTATGGGCAATGAATCTCAGGATCGTGAGTCAAGTGGATATGCAGATGCTTTGGAAGAAGAAGTGTGTGAAGCTATTGCCAAAACAACAACCTCTACAATATCTGTTGAGCCATCCTATGAGGTACATAGCAGCAGTACCCTTGTTGATATTGTGGGCGACACTAATAGTGCACACGATGTTGCTTATCAATTAGTGAGCGATGATGATTCGGCCTCATATCACAATGCAGACTTTGTTTCAAAGAACTTGCATAGGAGTCTTGAGTTTCAGAGATCTCATTTGGTTGGGCAACTTAAGGTCAATGATAACATGATTGCTACAGCATTAGAGCCTTTTGATGTTGCTCGACAGATGTTAGCTACGTATGGTTGGGGTACTCCTATGTCAGATGAGCACAGTAATAGTAGCCTTTCCCTTGCAGAATTCCATGCCCTACAAGAAGTCGTTAGGATGATGAAAAAAAATTACTTACAGCTACTAGCTGATAGGGATTATCTTCTCGAGTGGGGGTGCACTTGCTACAATGCACTAAAAGGGAAAGAGGAGGAGGTTGACGAGCTCACTCATGAGCTCGAGGTGACTATGGACTCATTGGAGAGTGTTCAGTTGGCCCTTTAGGAGTCACAGTCATGGTTGGAGGAGCTTACCGTGGTCTCGAGTTTGGCATAGTCTTCACCATCTTCCGATATAGTTCAGGTTTCCATGGCAGCAGTTGGTGAAGAACATATGTCCACGGATTGTGGTTGTGAGCAGGTTGAGGATGTGGTTACTACATCCATCCTGGTTTCAGGTGTAGCTGATGCAGATGGGGTGAGAGCATTGGTTGAGAGTTGCGGAGAGCCACGTGTTGCACCTAGTACTCCTGAGTCTAGTCCCATGACAGGTGATGCAAAACAGATTACTGATAGCTCTTGCGACATGGTAGTTGACTCACCAGAGAGTTATGTGTCAACTCACGACACTACTCCATCCACTTCACAGGAGATATGCAGAGCAACATCTAGTTGGGAGATTGGTTCTTATTTCGATTTGTTCCCCTCTCCTGGGAGCAAATACGTCATTTCATCCCACACAGTTGATTATGATTGGCAAATTCAGGAGCCAATTCAGGAGTACAATTCAAGGTATTGTTCCAGGGAATCAGAGATGGATGATTCAAATCAACGTAGAGTGATTGTGCAATTCGCAAATAATCCCTTATTTGAGTTTGATGGTGGGTTGACCTATGATAATCCACTCTTCGAGCTGGAAGCCGATCACTTTCCTGATACTAGTTCAAGGTTGGGCGATAACCGCAAGGTTTTGGATCGTCCTAGTGCATCAAGATTCCAAACGAGGCTTATGGAGGAGTTTAATAGTGTGTACACAGTGAGGAATGACTACAGTTTTGTCTTTGATCCACTTGTACATGATTTGTATTCGATGCACAATTCTTGGGTGCAGGGTGATTCTCTTGGTGTAGTCAAGGGGAGTAACTCATTACTGTGTCCAGAGTTACCATCTTCAAAAGATGGGACTAGAGGCTGCAAGGACCCGGCTCGGTTGTTTGCAAGGGATTACTTGCAAAGACAAGAGTCAATTGTCCGTCATGCTGATATGTATCCGACAGGGGTTGCTACTTTAACGTCACAGGGATTTCATAAGGATACATGATTACAAGGTGATTACGTTGTCAACGAACATGATGGTTTGATTAGTTATCACTTCCATGGGTGTTTTGGAGAGATTGTAGAGAGACATTGTACTGCAGAAGTTTCCAAACATTTTTGTCTCTTCATGACAGATGAATGGGAGTTCAGGTTGTATTGGGATCCGGGTGGTGACGTGTCTATCACTGCAGTTTGGATGGGTTCCGACAGGTTGCTTCACCATTTTCAGCATGGTGAAGTTGTGATCAGATTTGTGCAGAGGAAGTCAGAGGTTATCAGACATGGCAGACTGCCATCCTGGGTTTGGGATCTAGGGATATTTTGCGCAGTTGTGGTTATGATGGTGCATCAGGAGTTAGTTAGCAATGCATGGGACGTTTCACAGTTCTACTTTGGGACCTTTCGAGGAGTGAAGTTTCTTTGCAATCAAGATTGCTTGGGGACAAGCAATTTCAGGGAGGGCGGACTGTAATGTCCCCATTCTTTCACGAGCATCAAATAGGGTGGATTAGCCTATAACATCAACCCTCATAGGCTAATGGTTCTAGATAGAGGGTCACTTGAACGAGCATTTGGTCGTGAATTGAAAGTATTGTTATCTGGAGTATGGTGACGGGGTGAATTTGTGGATTTGGCGTGATAATTGTGCTTAAAATTATGATCTCCACCTCTTATTTCACCTTCTCTGGCTTAGGGACCATGTGTCTATTATTTAAAGGGGTCACTTTATATTTTTCAGTTACTATTCATTGATAAAGTGAAAAAAGTTATAACTTAAGTGAATAGTAACTCACTTTAATGAATAGTGATTTCAATGTGAAATTATAAAAGGAAGAGGAAAAGTTCGACCCTCTTCATGTTATGAGTTATTTTGTTTGCTTGAGCTTGTGAGTTGGAGTTTGGGAGAGAGGGAAAACTAGGATTTCCTGATTTCTACAGTGGGTGAGTGTTGTGACCTTTTCACACATCGCCCCATTCAAAATGGGGACCCCTAATTTTTGCTCCATTCTAGTCTTTTGGGCTTTGGTTTTGTCTCTCTCTCTCTCTTTTTGTCTCTTTTCTATTATCTGCCTTCCGGGGACGTTCCCGTCTCCGAGCTTAAACGTGAAACTTTTGGCCTAGTCTGAAAATTAGGGTTTGTACTTTCCTGGTCAGTCCAAGGTCAAACGAAGTGAATAAATTGAAAACAGAGCTTAACATTGATGTCAGTATGCTTCCAGTTGATTCTCAATTAAATTTCATCAGATTCCGGCAACTTACTATTTTTAGTAAGTGTGTAATTCAGAGCGTTCCTTCAGCATTCTTGAAGTTTTAACAATCACACTGCATTCAGAACACATCAAGCTACTCGCTGGCAAAATTTGAGCTAAAACAGACAACTTGTTATTTTTAGCAGTTCGACTTCCAAAGCAAATT
>VDFB02043825.1:0-56413 GCA_007258455.2 Sequoia sempervirens
CTCTTTCTCTTTCTCTTTCTCTTTCTCTTTCTCTTTCTCTTAGGTCTCTCCCACTCTCTCTCACTCTCCCTCACAAGTGTCTCTGTCTTGCATCTACCTCCCTCTATCGCTCCCAAACCCCTTTATAATATATTTATTATATATTAATCTATTAAATTAATATATTATATATATTTATATTAATATTATTATTATTAAGGTATATATTATATAGTATATATAAATTATATTATATATTAATATGTATGCATATGGGAAGCTTCAAATCTTATATAATAAATAATGGATATCCATTATTTTTAGTTTCACACTAATCGAATAATATGTATGCATAGGGTAAGGTTCAAATCATATATAATAAGTAACATATGTCCATTTATAACAACTATCCATTATGAATGGATATAGATGTTTGTGATTCATTTTTATAAACCAAATAATACATAAAACCAATATTATGTAGTATTAATATATAATAAATGTATTATATATTAATATATATAATAAATATATTATATATTAATATAGCATTATTATTATATATTATGATATATATTATATATAATATATTTAATATATATACTATATATTATTTATTATATATTTTATACTATATAGTGTATAAATAATATATTATATATCTTATACTATCTCTTAGGTCTCTCCCACTCCCTCTCTCCCTCTCTCCTGCTTTTGGGTCCTCTCTCTCAAGTCTCTCTCTCCCTCCCTCTCTTCCTCTCTCCCTCTCTGCTCTCTCTCTCACTTCTCAAGACTTTCTCTCTTTCTCCCTCCCTCCATCTGGTTTTCTCTGTCTCTCACACACACGCCATCTCCTCTCCTCCTCCTCCTCTCTCTATCTCCCTCCTGTCCACTCCTCTCTCCCTCATCTCTCTCTCTCCCAGGTCCCTCCCAATGCCTCTCTCTTTGGTCTTTCTCTCTCTTTCTCCTTCCCTTTTTACTCTCTCTCTCTCTCTCTCTCTCTCTCTCCCTCCCTATCTCTATCTCTTGGGTCTATTGTTCCATCTATCCGTCCCACCCTACCTCGACCACTCTCTCTTAGTCCCTCTCTATCTCTCACTCTCCATCTCCATCTTAGATCTTTCTCTCTTTCTCACTCCCTCCATATTTGCGCTCTCTCTCTCTCTCTCTCCCACCCTCTCTCTCTTGGGTCTCTTGTTCCCTTTATCCATCCCACCCTACCTAGACAACTCTCTCTCACTCTCCATATCCCTCTCAAGTATTTCTCTCTCCCTCCATCCTTTCTCTCTCTCTCTCTCTCCCTCTCTCAGGCCTTTGTCTCTCTCTCTCACAAACACACTCCATCTCCCTCTTTATCTCTTTCTCCCTCTCAAGTCTCTCTCCCTCTCAAGTATCTCTCCCTCTTAGGTCTCTCCAACTCCCTCTCTCCCTCTCAAGTCTCTCTCCCTCTTAGGTCTCTCCCATTCCCTCTCTCCCTCTCAACTCTCTCTCTTTCTCTCTCAAGTTTATCCCACTCCCTCTCTCTCTCTCTCAAGTCTCCCCCACTCCCTCTCTCTATGTCTCTATGTCTCTCTCGCAGTCTCTCTCTCTCACACCCTTTCTCTCTCTTGGGTCTCTTGTTCCCTCTATCCCTCCCACCCTACCTAAAAAAATCTCTCCCAGTCCCTCTCTCTCCCTCCCTCTATCCCTCCTACCCTCTCTCTCTTGGGTCTCTTGCTCCATCTATACCTCCCACTATAAACCCTAAACTCTCTCTCAGTCCCTCTCTCTCCCTCTCAGCTGTCACCCTCCTTCTATCCCTCCTACCCCCCTCTCTCGTAGGTCTCTCCCTTGGGAACCCTACCTAGATAACTCTCTCTCTCAAGTATCTCTCTCTCTCAATCTCCCTCTTAGGTCTCTCTCTCTCTCTCTCAAGTCTCTCTCTGGTCTTTATCAGTCTCCATCTGCTTCTCAAGTATTTCTCTCTCTCTCTCTATCTCTCTCTTATGTTTCTCCCACTCCTCTCTGTCTCTCTCAGGTCTCTCCCTCCCTCTATCTCTCACACCCCCTCTCTATCTCACTATACATATATTATAATGTAGTATATAATATATATACTAATATATGTTACATAATATTGACATAATATATAATATTTAATATATACTTTATATAGTATATAATATAATCATTTTTAATATATTAAATAATAATATAATATATATAATATATTAGTATATTAGTATATATTAATACATTAAATATTATGTAATATAAATAATACAAGTAATGGATATCCATTTTTCTAACAAAATCAATAGGCTCAGGATTTGGTTCAAGATAGCCAAACCTAGAAAGTCAACTCAAAAAGCATGTTTACAAAATTTCCTTAGTTTTTATAATTTCGCCCTTGTGCCTAATGACCTTTTTTTATCCGAATTTGATGAAATGTAAAGGGTTTATAGAAAAAATTGTGAGCTTTCCACCAATGTAAGATATGCATTATTTTGAATGTAATAAATAACTTTTATTGATTTTCTACATACATTACGACTAATGACCTGATTGATAGGATGATTGAAAAACTTCTATAACTTTCAAACTATTCCACATTTTTTTAATCTAAAAGATGTGTCACATTCTATGCTTCACATACTAAAGTATTAAAAGAAAAAAGTCATAAATTTTTGACCAAGTTATGGTGGTCACACAAACAAATTTTAATAATTTTGAAATGTTGTAATAAAAAAATCATAACTAATTATTTACATACAAAATAATCACAAAAAAAATTGAACACATTCAGGCATGTGTACTCTACATGTATATTGAAATTTTCAAAAAAAAAAATATTATCTTTTTCTTGTACTTAGGGTGGTCAAACATACACCTACTTTTTATCTTTTTCTTGAAAATTTAGTACCAGTACATTGAAATTTCAAAATTTCACAAAATAAATTACTCTTTTTCAAAAAAGGACTAGTAGCCTAGAAGCTACATTCAATTTGCTACAAGTTTTATTCTTACATATTTTTCAAATTATGTTAATAACCTATTCAAATTTTTATGTCAAGTTGTGTAGCTCTATTTTTCTAAAATTTCATTGCTACTTAGGGGCCTTGTTTGGACCCCCATGATCCTGCATTGACCCAGATCATGTTTTCTAAGGTAAGGGGTGTGTAAATGGGGAATTTGCAAGGGGTGAAAGTTCACTCTATTACATTTTTCCCCCACTTTAGTGAGCATAGGTGTCAGTGAATGCATAGTTAAGTAGAGTGAAAGAAGTTGAAAAACATATTCCTAAACTATCGAGGAAGTAGACCCCAATCTAGTGAACTCGGGTGTAGGAGAGAGATGGCCACATAGGTACTCAATCCTATGAAGATTTGAACAAAATTTGCACAAGTGCTCGGTCTTGTGGAAGGTGAAAAAAGGGCTCTATTGGTGCTCAATCCTATAGAATTGGCTATGAGGTGCTCAATCCCATAGAGCATGATCAAAGGGTTCCACAAGTGCTTGATCCTGCAGAATGAAAACACTTCACAAGTGTTCGATCCTACAAAGGAGATGCCATCGGTACTTAGTCCTGAAGGAGGCTAGATGTGAAAGAATTTGCAGAGTTTGATTGGCCCTTATAGGTGCTCGGTCCTGCAAGGCAACATGCTAATCCATAGAAAAAAAATGTTAGGCAAGAAAAAAGTCATGCAGATGGACAATTAGTTATATCTCAAAACAAGAAATTGAAGGAGAAGCTTTCAAAGGGGTCCCCTGGGAACCCTTCAAAATAAAAGGGGTCTACTCAAGGGATGCTTTGTTTGAAAAGTGAAGACATTTTCTGCAATGATCCTATCATCATGAAATCTTTTTGAAAGATTCTCTTTCATCAAGGAATCCGAAAATGAAGAATGGCCCCCTCGGAGGAGAAATCTCAATTCCTTTTGTTATGAATTTGATTTCAAAAAAAATCTTATTAAGGGGATCCTTAGTGAAGGATGTGATTTTTGAAAAATGTAAAGATTTTTAGCAAGGGATTTGTTGGCCACTAAATACACGTTATTGAAAATTGAAGAAGTAGGAGCCCCCCTTAGGATGGTGTATGTGGACTGAAGGAGCACATGGCATCCTAAGGAAAGGAAGAACATGCAGTGTTGTTGTGGCCCACAATACATGGTGAGATGTAGACATGGAAATGTTTTCACACAAATGAACGACAACACATAGGCACCACAACGTCAAGAAGTGGGAAAAGAAGAGAGGAAGATGAAAAGAAATACAAGCAAAGATGAAGAAATCAAGAAAAAATGGGATCTGATCATTTGAGGTTAGAACTACTCATAGATATAGATAAATAAATATAATATAATATACATATTAAATATCATCAATCCCCAAATGTATTAAAACATGAAGAGGAGAACATGAGGACAAAATGAAAATAAAAAATTGGGTCAACATGGAAGGGAATCCTAAATTCCCCCTACACTTTACATCGTCCCCAATTGTCAAAAATCAAGGTACAACATATAGATGAATGATGCAACAAATAGAGGAAGTTAACAACACAATTTTCACTCTTGTATCCAAGAACCTATGAGGGTGAAAAGGGTCCTCCAAGAACACATAAAACATGCATGGGAGAAACACAACACACACAAAACTAATCTATAGACAAAGAAGAGGTGCCCTCCTAGTCCTCATCAACTAGGAAGTCATCCTTCTCCCAATCTAGATCATTATAGGGAGAGGGAAAATGAGCCTACAATGGTGGGATAGCAAGGGGAACACCCTCAGACTCTCCTATGACAAGAGCTAAGGAAGAGGGCCCCTTGAGGTCTTCTTCACTCAACTCCTATGAGGTAAACTTCATTGATCTTGCAAAGATTGCCAACAAAGCCGGGACATCATCAAGCAAGTTAAACATGCAATTGATGGGAGCACTTTCCATGTGTTAATTGAATAGGAGATGAAGGAGGTGCCCAAGATCCACCATTATTCTCGTCAGGAGAGATGGTGACAAACTCAGGAGACATCGAGCATGCCTTTGTCATAAGGATGACACAAGCCAAAGAGGAACCCACTCCTAAAGAAGGTGATACCTTCTTTCAACCTCCATTGGAAGTGAGGTCATCCTTCAACTTATTCTTCATTGGAGGATGTGAAATCCCCACATAGGAAGTAGAAGACAAGGAGGAAGAGGACAATAGGTTGTAGCAGACATCACCATGGTGTTTGACATATTTATAAGATGGGAAAATAGAGGGATGTATGGAAGGGACATCAGAAGAGGGGGTTCCACCAAGAGAGAGATGAATTCCTATATCCTTTTAGGGTGAGGGTCATCAACATTCATAGGAGGAGCTGGAAGCAAGATCGAGGTGATAGGAACTAAAGCAGAAGAAGTAAATGAGGGAAGCATAGTAGGAGATGCTCAAACAGGAGCTACTGGCTCCTCTTCTGCCTTTTGTGAAGCAGCTTGCTCAATAGCCAAAGCCTTCCTCCAGTGCTTATGCTCATGTGCAAGCCAGTTTCTTTGGCTCTAAAAATTAGAACTCACTTCTTGAGAAAGAGGAAGAGGCTCTAGTTTTGCCATAGGTGTGTCCTCCACAACTGTTACTGGTGGGAGAGTAGCCTCATTGATGGGAGTAGGAGTAGGAAGTGTAGGAGTGAAGACTAAAATAGGTGGAGAAGAAGATGCAAGTGCCTCATCGATGAACCTCTTCCTATTCATTGCCCAATGGGAAGGAGCAGTAGGAGGCCGCAAAGGTCAAGACACAAGGGCAACTCCATGAGGGCCCTTCCCCTTACCATAGACAATGGGCCTCAACACCATGGACAATATGGGAAGCTTGAATACTTGATTCTTGGCCTTCTACTAAGTGGGCACCATCAAACTCCTCATGTGAGGCATAGGAGCAAAGGCCAAAGGTGCCACAATAGGGCGGGAGGAAGAAGCAAATGAAACAATAGAAGAAGATGAAGGCTCCTAAGCATGAACAAACATTCCCTTCCCCTTTTTAGAGGAGGAGGAGGAGGAGGCAGCCTACTATTGCACGATCATAGAAGCCTTTACTGAAATAGTATAAAGGGAGACAGGGTAGGTCACTTTTTTATGTTATGCCCCAATTCTTATATTTAATATATGTGCAATACAAAGGTTTTGTCCTTAGGGGAAGCAAACAAACAAGGTTAGGCTAGAAGTGATCTAACGAGTAGGCCCCATGTGATAGCAGAGGTTTATATGCAATGCCATTTGCAACATGCACAAAGCCCTCATGAGAAAACTTCAAACATTTATGCACTACCTGAAGCAACTACATTCATAGAAGCTAGTCATTAGATGCCTAGCTTCACTCTGCACAAGCCAAACTCTAGGATGATATCGAAAAGAGCATTTACATTCCTAGGTCCTACCAGGATTGAGAGGGTGATGGAACCAATTGGAGGGACCAAGAGTCCATAGTGCATATGTATTGTGGTTTTTGATTCATCATACCCATCCTTATGCAAGAAATTTATCAGTATGATCTCCTCTATTATAATATTAACATGACACATATGATCAATGAGAACACTAGCCAAAGTGTCCATGTTGATGTGAGCGGGAATGTATAGAGGAGAGGGTTCTATATTCACATTCATAGGAAAGTTTCACAATGTAAAGGTTATAGCAGGTGACCATTCACAAGCTACATAGAAGTGATGGGGAGATACATAAAAGAGGCTATATTTTATGTACTCCAAAAAGGACTTCCTTAGGATGCCCCAAAGGTTTGACAATTAGATAGTGACCTATCTAGATTTCACTTCACAATGTCTTGGGATCCTTTTGGCTACACCACTGGGTATGTGCAGGATCATGATGGGCCAAAAAGTGGCAATATGATGGGTATGTGTAGGGTACACATGTGGTTGATGAATTTTTTTTACCCAAAATTGATGAAATGAAAAGGGTTTTTAAAGGAGATTCTCATATTTCCACCAATATAAATTATACTTTACTTTCAATTTAATAAATAATTATTATTCATTTTCTATTTGAATTACGACTAAAGACCGATTGATAAGTTGATTGAAAAACATCTATAACTTTCAAACGGTATCTCATTTTTTGAATCCAAAACATGCGTCACATTCTATGCTTCGTATACTATAGGATTAAAAAAAGAATTTCATGAAGTTTTGACCAAGTTAAGGTGGTCAACATACAAGTTTTTATATTTTTTAAAGTTGTAATAAAAAATCATAATTAATTATTTACTTGGAAAAAAATTACAAAAAAATATACATCACATCAGGACATGAATTCTCTACTTATATCTAAAATCTTATAAAAAAATATTATCATTTTATTGTGGTTAGGGTGGTTAGATAGACACCTACTTCTTATTTTTTCCTTGAAATTTAAGTACTACTGTATTGAAATTTCAAATTTTCACCAAATAGACTTAAAAAAAATAAAAAAAATAGTAGTTTAGAATCTACATTCAATTTTCTATAGATTCTATTGTTACATATTTTTGAAATAATATAGATAACTTATTCAAGTTTTTACATCAAGTTGCCTAACTTTGATTTTTCTAAATTTTTCACCACTAAAGGGCCTATTTTTTCCATGATGATCCTGCACATACCCCGCTAGGAGTTGTAGGGTGGGTTGCAAGGCTATGCGCCCTGCAACACACACACACACACCTAGAACATGAGAGAAGATTCCCTCAACAAAGAGAACCAAAATAGTTCATGTCAAGCTCACCAAAATGTAGAGGAGGGGGACCGGTTGCTCAGGGACTCCAGGTCATGGGAGAGTCTAGAACAATAGGTTACCCTGATCTACCTCAAGCTAGATAAATTATTTAGAAAGGTTTAAGGTTTAAGGGGGTGAAAAGGTAGGACAATTGGTCTATCACTTTTCTTCTACTAATCATAATGCCTCAGGGGGTCAAACAAGTCAAATCCTAGGGTTTATTTTGTAGCTTAAGCAACTCATTGCCTAAGGACAACAACACAAGGCATAGACTCTAGCATGGATCACTGGCATCTCAATGGGGTGTTGGCATCTATATGGAAAAAAATAGTAAAGTGAAAATAGAAACACTAAAAAATTAACCAACAAATTGACCAATGAGGTTTTATGCTATGATAGAGATGGAAAATGTAAAAATAATAGCACAACAAGAAGAATACTTTAAAAGTACTAAGCAAGAATTTGATAAGGAAAAGGTGGTAGAAAAAGATCTTCAAACCCATGAGTTGAGGTCTTCAAAATCTTCACTTAATGAGCAACCTACACACATAAGAATGAGAAAATGTTGGGGATGTGTTTAGAGGGCTCCCTCAATCAGTCTCCCGCTTTGGTGTTTCCACCTCCATGAATAACCGGATAAAAATGATTATAGAAATATGATAAAGAAGCTATAGAAATGGAAATACCAAGCAATGCTAAAACAATGATATGGTACTATGTGAGTAGATGATGCAAAAGAGAAATGATATTGAATAGATATCACCTTCTCAACTAGTTGTTCTCAAGGTAGGTAGAGGAAGATGTGAGCTCACAAGCTCTCCAAGATGAATGATGTTGCAACAACGAAGAGGAGAAGCCAACAAAGCAACAACTTGTAGCTTCAATGGAGTGATGGTGCAGCTTGAAAGTGTGGGAGTTGATCAAGTTGAGAAGCCAAAGTGTGTAGAAATTTAAAGAAGCTAGATAGAATGAAGAATAAGGTAATTTGAAGGGAATAATGGAGGAAAAAGTGTCATTTGAACTCAGTCAGAGAGGTAGGAAGCATTACACTTCACGTCCAATGGAGGAGTGTAATGCCTCTATGGTTTCCAAAGGTGAGAATCCTGTTAGGATGGAAGCATACCATGCTAGCATCCCAAATAGAATATCCCCCATTGACACACAAAATAGTTGCCAAGTGGATGGGGAATGGAAGCGGGTTTGGAAAACATATCATCAAGATCCATTTTTCTAAGGTAAGGGGTGTGTAAATAGGGAATTTTAAAGGGGTGCAAATTCACGCTATTAGAATAAGATTTTAGCAACTATTATAATAGAGGATTGTGCAAGTTCTTCGAAATTTTCATTCTTTCTTTATGTTGTAATGAGTAGGGGAGAATCATTTTCTAAACATTGGTGCATCACCTTCATTTTCTATTTCGCTTCTCCTCCCTTTTCTTCTAGAGGATTCAACATTAGGATTAGGATTAGTTCATATTAGGCATTTAATGTTGAGTTGGATCAATACTTTGCACTTAGTTTAGAGAGGGAACCAACCCTTTATTTAGAGGTTTGAATTCATTTATCAAGGTCCCACACCTTGAATCCATTCCCATGTTTTCATTGAGCAGATGAATTCATCATTCAATAAAAGGTTGAATTTAGATTGATAAATTTTATTCCCTGCGAGTTAGGTAAGGTGAAAGAGATGAAGTAGAGAGAGCCTTCCCATGAGGTAGAAATCAAAAATAAATAAAGGTAAGAATATTCATCAGAGGTTCCTTGAACCATTGGAACCTTTGACAAGTTCCCATTCCCCTCATAGACCTCGACAATGAAGTGCAATGAAGAGAGCACAATGGAAGGGAAATGGTCCAAATTCTTTATGGAGCTATAAGATCTGAAAAAATAAAGCTAAGCCAGTAGGCAACTAAGATAAATTCTAATGGCGAGCTTAAGGTTAAAGTCAAAATCAACTTTTGCCAAGGTAGGAGCATAATTGAGGCACTGTTCCCTAGCACCTCCCTTCTATACAACCACATGAATATTGTGATGTTGCTCCTAACTACAATGATGATGTTTAATTCATTTCCACATATTTTAAAGAAAAAAATGTAGTACACATGCCTTCTTTTTTATTTGCAATCCTCTTGTGTAAAAATGACCAAGCTTAGGCCATGTTTTAAGTGGATTGCATGGTGTATTTCTTGTATTTTTCCCCCTTTTTCATCAATGTAGGTACTAGCGAGAGTGTTGGGAATGTTCTTCATGTATTTAGATCAAATTTATTTTGCAAATATTTTAGGGTTGTGCTAGACAATGACTACGGTTCCCTCTCTCTCTCTCTCTCTCTCTCTCTCTCTCTCTTTCACCTATTGAGCTTAAAGGTAGATTTATTCTTATTGTAAGGGCTTCTTCCCTTAGTGTTTTGGAGTAGATAGTTGTATTTTGACACTTCTACAACTATAAACTAGTTTTAAGCCTCTAATTAATGAAAACTGTCATTTTTTATCTCTCCTCATTTGGAGTTGTTTTGTAGATTTTCCTTACCTTCATGTCTAAATGAATGTTTGGTGTTCTTGTATGTTAATATTTTGTGCTAAATTCATTTTCAAGACTAACATTGGATCATATCTTTCCCTTTTAGTGTTTGCAAAAAACCCTAACCTGCATATAAGCTTTCAAGAACTATTATAATAGAGGATTGTGTAAGCTATTTGAAATTTTCGTTCGTTTTTCTGTTTTAATAAAAAGGGGAGAATCATATTCTAAACATCAGTGCATCACCTTCATTTTATATTTCCCTTCCTCTCCCTTTTCTCCTAGAATATTTAGAAGTAGGATTAAGATTAGTTCATAGGCAATTAGTATTGAGTTGGATCAATACTTTGCACTTATTTTAGAGAAGGAACTAACCCTTCATCTAGAGGTTTGGCTTCATTAGCAATATCTCAGATCTTGAAGCCATTCCTATGTTTTCACTGAGCAGTTGAATTCATCATTCAACAAAGAGTGTAGTTTAGATTGACAACATGCATGATACAAGCCTACAAAATAACCATAACAGAAATATCAAAGATATACTACAAGACTACACAAGATATAAAATCTCAAGAGGGAAAACCCCAACTTCTAGAAACATCCATACTCAATGTATTATTCAATTATGAAAACATTATAATAGACTTAAAGAGTCTCCATCAATAGCTATAAAATATCAAGCTCCTCCAAAGCATCCACCATGTGTCCAAGCATAATGGGTAACCATGAAACTACACATGACATGTCATGCTTTACATATGCACTCTACAAGAGAATGCAATACAAATGACAACCAAAGCAAACAACTAGCTAGCCAACCTCAACGACTAAACATGTGCTTTCTTTTATAAATTCAAGTTCACACGAATACAACTAAGTGATAAGGTTAAACCATGTGCCTCAAAACCATGAATTCACAAAACCATTGACATCAACGTTTAATTTTTGGTACTATGTTATCCTCATATTAAATATTTTTCCAATGTGCAACCTGCACATAAAATATCTCACCAATATTTTATATAAATTTACAAGTGAACCCAAATAAATGTTTAATGTGACTAAACACATATCCTAAAGATGCACCATGAATATATATTTCTTATACAGCTGTACAAAATCCTTTTCCTAATAATAAATTTGACCAAACTACTAAAAATCTTACGAGTAGGTTAATTCTTACTACTAGTTACAAAAATAATATATATATATATGTAACTGCCAAATACAGTAAACCAATGGCTGCTTCATTCAGTTGAAAAAAATGACGTAAACCAAAACTCTCTGGGTTTGGTTTGTAATTAAAACAACATTATAACTTGCCATTTTCAGCAATTCAATGTGCACTTATTGCAACATGTAAAATTCCAAGGAGCTAGAAACCTTATCTTTTACTTATCAATGTTGGATTAAATTCTTCCAATCATCACGGGAGATCCACAATTTCTATAAATTCTCTGGGTAGTATGAATATATGGTGATCAAGATCAATTCGTCCACTGTTATGCTGAAAACACGGGGTATACTAACAGCAGTTTATATATTTCCCTTATGCTGTGCACGTTTGTCTGTGCAGGCAAAGCCATAGAAGGAAAAGACAGTGTGAAAGCCAAAGTGTCCGCTCTCTTCACATTCGGGGACTCAATCATGGAATGAAATGAATAATACATTGGAGGTTGGGTTCTTTTACAAGGGTTTCTCATATCTTGTGTAATATTTTTCTATGTTGTTTAGATTTAGAATTATAACTTTTTTGCATTACTTTTCTCAAGGAAATAATGTAGGAACTTTATAGGCTTCCTCTCACTAGTATTAGAGATTTTTTTGAGTTCTTTTACTAGTGATGTCATGAGAATAGTTCCTTTCACTCTTGTATTTCATTTATATTGATTCCCTTATGGAAAATATTTCTCTCAAGGGGTTCACTTTCATACCCTCCATATTATGATGACTTTGGTTAAAATTGATGACTCTTTTATGAGCCTACAACATTAGGAAGGTCAAGGTGGTTGAGTTATTCCTCAAGCGGGTTGATGGAAATTTAAGATTGAAGTTTTCAATAATCAAAAACTTTAATGAGTACCCATCATTATTAGATCCATGATATTGAAACATTGAACATTAAAACTCTCTATATTTATTAAAAAGATATCCATACTATAAGAGATATAGTCTCTATAAGAGGAATAGTCTCTTGTAGAGATTTTACCCCTTGAAAAACCCGAAAGACTTGCTATCTATCTTGTAGTGGAATTTCGATTTTGCTTTCAAGAATTATATACTTAGGTTGTTCTATCAGGTTCTTAAAACTTTCTCTTTGACCCTCCATAATGTTCCCCACTGTTTGGGTTTTAATTTCTGGAGTACGGCACCGCTAGTTACAAAAATAAAAAATATATTCAACTGCCAAATAACGTAAACCAGTTGCTGCTTCATTCGGTTGAAAAAATGACGTAAACCAAAACTCTCTGAGTTTGGTTTGTAATTAAAACAACATTATAACTTGCCATTTTCAACAATTCAATGTGCACTTATTGCAACTTCGTAAAATTCCATGGAGCCGGAAACCTTACTTTTACTTATCAACGTTGGATTAAATTCTTCCAATCATCACGGGAGATCCACAATTTCTATAAATTCGCTGGGTAGTATGTGATCCAGATCAATTGGTCCACTGTTATGAAACATGGGGTATACCAACAGGAGTTTGTATATTTCCCTTATGCTGTGCACGTTTGTCTGTGCAGGCAAAGCCATTGAAGGAAACGACAGTGTGAAAGCCAAAGTGTCCGCTCTCTTCACATTCGGGGATTCAATCGTGGATCCGGGCAACAACAACTTCATATCCACACTCGCTAGGGCCAACGCTCCTCCATACGGTCAAGATTTTCTTGATGGCAAAGCTACAGGCCGCTTTTGCAATGGCAAACTCTCCACAGATTTCATCGGTATGTATTAACTGTATTCAGCAACTTTGAATCTAATATTCTACAATTTCACCATTTGGTTATGGCCTGCAGCTGAAGAGCTGGGACTGAAGGAGACGGTGCCGCCATTTTTAGACCCTGAGCTGAGTACACAAGACCTTCTCACAGGTGTCAGCTTTGCGTCCGCTGCAAGTGGATTCGACAACCTCACCGCCGAGCTCGTCGTAAGTGATTTCCTACCTTAATTTTCCAATATAAAGTTCTTTTGCTTTGTTGGATTTAAGCTCATAACGTTGATCTATATTTGTACAGAGCGTGATACCAATCTGGAAACAAGTGGAATACTTTAAAGAGTACAAAGCCCGCTTGGCAGATCTGGTGGGAGAGGAAAATTCGTCCAATATAATTGGGGAAGCTATATTTCTGAGCGTTGCAGGTTCCAACGATTTCCTGGAGAACTATTTTTCCCTTCCCAATAGACAAAACCAATACAGCGTTGCACAGTACCGGGACTTTCTGCTTAACATATACGTCACCTTCATCGAGGTAGACTAAATTTTCTTAATGAGTAAATAGATGGCCGCCATTTCTTTCATAGTTTGTGATTGAAGGGGTTATGTTAAGCAGGATCTGTACACGCTTGGCGGCCGCAGATTTGCTGTGTATGGGATGCCCCCGATGGGATGCGTGCCCCTCGAGAGAACATCATACGGACAATTAACTTCCGGATGTGTTGAGAAATATAACCAGGCTGCACTTTCTTACAATACACAACTGATGTCAATCGTCGGCAGATTGAATACTCGCCTTCCCGGCATTAAAGCAGTTTATGCAGACATCTATAACATTTCCATGGATATTTTTCAAAATCCCTCCAAATATGGTATCAATTGCAAAAATTTATAAGAACTCTTTTTCATCTGACCTTAAAAATGGTTCTTAATGGTTGCTAATGTTGTTTGTAGGATTTGAGACATCCAGCAGGGGATGCTGTGGGACAGGCTTAGTTGAGATTGGTATAATGACCTGCAATTCCGAAACTCCGGTTACTTGTTCAGATTCAGACAAATTTGTTTTCTGGGACTCTGTCCATCTTACGCAGAGAGCATATCAAATAACTGGGCACGAGGCGTTCCAGAAGTATATTTCACAACTTCTGTAACTATTTAAAGTTAGAAATAATAAATGAAGCTATATGTCATATTTATAAAGTGAAATCTTTCTTCACTAGCTAATTATTTATTGTTACAAATGTACCACATTCCATATCTTGGTCAATAGGCTGGACTATAGTCTGAAATATTTTAAATGATGGAGACTAAATACCTAGTATGTATTTGTCTTTTTTCACTATGAAATAAAGAGATTAATAATATTTTATTGATTTGATTTTGTAATTAGCTAATTATTTATTGTTACAAATGTACAACATGTCATATCTTGGTCAATAGGCTGGACTATAGTCTGAAATATTTTAAATGATGGAGACTAAATACCTAGTATGTATTTGTCTTTTTTCACTATGAAATAAAGAAATTAATAATATTTTATTGATTTGATTTTGTAATTAATCATCACTTTAGGGCAGTTGGTTTTGGAATAAATGTATGATGAAGAGTTGTCTATTTTTTTTATTATATTGAAGTAAAGCAAAGAAAAGCTATGTATTTGGTTTTCATTAATGTTTAAAAAAATTAAAATTAAAATTAAAATATTATCTCTTTAGAGTTTTTTTTTTCTTTTTTCTTTTTTATATATATATAAGTTAAAACATTTTGTTTTCAAATGAATATACTCTTAAAAAGATCATAAGAATTAAAAATATAAAATCAAGTATATAAATATTAATATAAGATTTTTTTTGGTTGGAGAGATGTGACAAAACCTTTGTAAGAAGGTAGTCATGTAACATAAGGGGTGTTAAAAGCTATTTTACAAGCACTATAAAGTTTATAAATTGAAAAAGACTTAGAGTTTTTTTGTTGTTGTTGTGGGGTGAGTGTAAATTGTTTAGGGTTGAAAACAATGTTAAAGAGGCAATTTTTATTTTATTTTTGAAGTAGAGTTGGTTATATTTAGAGTAATTATTGAAAATATTTCTAGATATAGTATGAGTTTATTGTTTCTTATTGTGTTGTGAGTGTAAATCAATAAGGATTAAAAATTATATTAAAGAGATAAATTTTGGAGTCATAATTCAAAATGCTTCTAGATATAATATGCACATGGTGCAAAATTATGAAATCTAGAATGTTGTTTCTAGTTTTGAAACATGCAATTTATTCTACTATATAGATGATACAAGTTGGTTATGCAAAAGGTGTATAAAAGTGATTTATAAAAAAATAAAATAAAAATTGATAGACAATGTGCATGTACAAATGAACTAAGGACTAGTAAATAAGTATTTTTCAAAAAAAAATTGTAAAAATTTCAATTAATGTTGAGGGTTGAGATGGATTTCTTTATAATTTATAATGAAATATTATTAACTATTTGATAGGATTAATGTAGAAAACTCAAACCCCTCATTTACAACCACTCTATGTTAACTTAAAATGATACTAAATTATTCATTATTTTGAATTTGTAGAGTATGATGTAAGGCTTAGGTTTATGTAATTTGTTACACCCCACCTTAGATTCTTAAATTACTTTTCAATTTATGGTAATTATTAGGATGAATTATGAGATTAGGAAACCCTGAAAGTTGGATATTTTGATGGATTTGAGCAATGATATGTTACTACATTTAAATGGAATGTTGAAGATTATTTGATGTCATGAATATGATGAAATACAATGAGATGATTTTATTTCTTTAAAGAAAACGATTAATGTAAATGTAAATATGAACATTGATGCAGTGGTTTCCAAGCTAACTACCAGTTTGTTTTCTCGAGTGAGTTTGCAGGAGCGATCCAAACGCCTCCAAAGAGAAAGAGGGGGAGCATCACCTAGGAGAAGGGTAAAGTAATGAATCCTCTGACAACATCATATGAGATTGATATTGGTCAAATATTTAATCTCGTAAATCGAAAAGTGTTTAGGAATGTCATTGTATGTTTGGAGTTGAGTCAATCTAAGATAGTTGTGTCACGTTCTATTCATTATATTTGGAGGCAGCAATTTGAAGTTTGATAACTCTTTTGTTTTAATATATATATATACAAGTAAATATACATGAATATTAATAAGAGGTGTAATGGAAAACATATGTGTACAAATATGTATAGATATACATATGCATAAGTGTACTATGAAGGAAATTAGCACACGCATTTGTAAAAGATTATACTTGTAAAGCATGATATTATATACGCTATTATGGGATAGCTATCAATATTTGATTTCAAGTCAAGCATTGATCATTTTGGTTATCGTCGAAGTTCAAGCGTATTGTGTCAATCACATCGACATAAGGATGTGATAGCGATCATAGTCAACTTTTCTTGTGATTGCTTATGACATTATTATTACTATTGAATGTATAATAATATGCATTTTATGATAATTGGAATCGGCTGCATAAGCCGTGGGATTGTTATTCTGCTCGACTCATTCAAACGAGGAGCTTGATAGAGTATTGTGGCGGCATAGGTGTAAAATATTTATATTTTGTTCAAATGCCAACGTGAACATAATAAGCTGCGATGTTACTTAATGAAGTGGGAAGGAGTTTTATTTTATAGTTGAAAGGACAATATTAGTCATTGAGGCCGCAGGCATCTCACCATGTTAGCATGGGTTCAAGCCTTGTGTTTGGGTATTCCACACATGGGAACATGTTAACTGACTTCGGGCAACAGTTTCTTCTTTTGGTTTTATGGTAGAAATTTGGAAAGGTGAGGATAAGTCTTTGGGGAGGGCTTAAGTGTTATCTTGGCAATATAAACTCACTACGTTGTAAATCGTGGCTCGAATCACGCAAGGATAAGGGGAAAACTACCCTGTAACAGTTTATTAACTGTTTCTTGCAAAAGCTTTTTTGGGGGTGGGGGAGAAGGTGCATTGGAGAATATATTCCTTGGAAACCATAGGGGAAAAACCATTCGGAAAAAGAGTGATCAATGATAACGAAAAATGGAGAGCATTATCGATTTTGGATCTGACGCTAAATAAGAGAGTGGAATCAGTTATTAAGAGATATAGAACATGGGGGGAAAAGGCAGTTTGAGGGGCGATATAGACAATAGTCAAATACCGTGTGAGGAACTCAACACTGTATCCTGTGTTGTGTATTCAAGCGATGGAGTTTAAAAGAGAACTGAGTCGTTCTTGGGAAGCGCAGTAACTTGACAGTAAAAGGGAGCCAGCTCCATAGAGACTTGCTATTCACCTATCTTGTGCATAGAGAAGAACACAAGAGACCATTGTAGTAAAACCTCTCAAAGAAGAAGCAGCTTGAGGAGGAGAAGATTAGTTGCATACATTTTATCGGTTAGTGCATCGGGATGATTCCTCCCGTTTATTTGATAAGTTCTTTTTCGGGTCATGAAAGATTGCATGTAGTTTTCTTTCCTCCATTCTAACGATCTCATTGAGTAAGAAAGGATGATAATGGGATAATTAAGCATCCAAGTATCTTACTTAATTCTTTACATCTCCAAAATCTCCAAATTGAGATAGATCAGTTCTTAAATTGTTTGCAAAAACTAGTTTCTTTAAGGTTAGTTCAGGGTATTTATACCCTCAAACCCTCTTTTGCATAACTATGCCTAGAATTGAATCATGAAGACTTTCATGGATTAATATGAGACTCTCTACACTCCTTAAAGAAATGGTTTGTTATCCTTTCCAATCTTTAAGTCTATTATTGAATGCAAAGGTTTTGCATTTAAAGTTCTTAAATAAACCCATGATAAGAAAATATGAAGCCTAAGTTCCTTTGTGGGGGTTGAGCCAAGCTTGTATAGTTTGGAATTAAAGAAGTGGTAGAAATGATTAAAACATAGATAAGTGTTAGTTTTATTTATCAAGGATGCATGCTTAGTTAAGTATAGCTATTCTTGGTTTTCTTTCTCGACTACTTGTTGAGTGACTTTGTTAAAATAAATTGGGTCCTTGAAAATGAAGACCTTTACCTTTCTTGATATGTACCTTATTGAAAACACCTAGATAGGGTATTTGTAAAGGATGAGTTTATGCTATTATATGACCATGTATATGTCTTGATGATGACATAGTGTCATCAATATTGTTAAAGAAGCCTAAGAATTTGAAAGAAGATAAACCCTTTTAATCTACATTAGGTCTTGAATTAGAGGCGGTAGCCTAGATGCTAAATATTATAGATGGGTAAAAGGGAATTCAATGTCCAAAGAATTATACCAAACCAGTTGTATTTCAATTTTAGTGAGTAAGCACTTATGTTATGCAAGATGAGACCTGTTGGTCTATGATTGTTTATACCTTAGTTAACAAGAGTTCATTGAAAAGCATGAAGGTCTAAAACTAAAAGAATTTTATATTCTTGATGGAGATCTAACCCTTTCTAAGTAGACTTTGTCTAAGTAATATTCATACTACATTATGACCAAGAAGATCAAGAAGATATTGTTTCTTGACAAGATTTTCTTAAATATTATATTGAGTCTATTTGCTCTCATGGGTTAGTGTTAAGACTCAAGCAAGTGGTTGTAGCCAAGACCCAGGTAGTTATGTGAAAGTAACTTCGGTGTTCGATTCAGAAATAACCAACCCCGATGAGCTATTCACTTAATGAATCTCCACTTTCTGAAGAAGGAATCTATAACAAAGCTAAAATATTGAACATTTGAGACTATAATAAGAAGAATGATTCTTCAACTTAAGGTAAATATTTTATTATATATGATTGAACATTTTTTTTGCACTTTGAGTTATTGTCTATGTAAAACTAGTTGGTGGCAATAAGTCATTAGTAATAACTATGTGAGCATAGAGTGGGAGATCGGATACTCTCATGGTTTATAGAAAGACCTAGATAGGTGGAAATTTTCAAGTCTTAGGAAGTTACGAGAACATAACATGGACATTCAGGGTCATAACACATCCTAGTCATTTACCAACTTAGTTAATCAGGACTTGAACAAGTGGTAATCGCTAGGACCCAAAATTTACACCAAGTAGCATGGGGTTGGAGAAAGGAAAAACATCTTATCAACTCAGTTGAGTTATGTTTAGAAAGAAAATTTATGTCATGTTATAAGTTCTTTATGTTTATGCATTGGGTAGAACAGTCAGTTCCAAAATACCCTAGGTCAGAAAGGGGTGTCCCAAGTCGAGTAGGGTGGGTGAAAAAATGACTTTTCTCTTATAAGTGATTGTATTTCTGACACAAATACTATGGCCATAGTGAGTGCAGTTGTCTCTAGATGCACTCGCTAGTTCACCATGATCCAATTGCTTAGCTAGCTAGAGGTATCATGCTTGGTTGGAGGGTATCCATACTAGTACGATAGTGTTAGTTAAGTAGGGCACAACACCGGAGCTCGAATGGAAAAATTAAGAGGGTTCTTGAGTAATCCCTTCATTGAAGGGTAGGGCTACTTTCGGTTAGGAAGATGTGTGGGGGATTGCTTAAGTCCATGGTTGGAGGTAAAGATCTCAAGTGATGCTCTCCCCCTTGTAGATTGCATGCCGAGTCTTGGAAAATAGAAAGAATCTAGATAAGGATCTTTGACCTAACTCTCTTTTAGTATTATTTATAGTTTACTAAATTTTAATCATTGAATTGAAATGAAAAAAGTGTTGGATGTTTATTATTTTCGGTAAGAAAATATTGTATCAATGTTTTGTTAGATATTTATGGCAATAATTATGCAAAGCATGTTCCATATTAAAATATTTTATTTTCTCTTTTCACCTATATTTTTAGTTATTTACTGTTTGGTGATAATTCATGGTAACTCCATGTAAGAAGGAGTTTGTTGTTACACATGGTATCAGAGCTATCGGGTTCAACACTTGGACCTATGAGCTCATTAAATAAGTATTTTTTTTTCTTTAAAACATTATTAGTAGTAGATGTTTGAAAACTTCTTATGCTAGGATGGTAGGGAAAAAAATAACAAGGAAAATAGTAAGAAAGTTAAATCCTCAAAACTTGTCTAACATTGGGACTAGGAAAGAATCATCCCTAGAGGTTAAACTCCTAAACCAATAACTCTTAGATAGATGCCCTTGGATTGCTGAAGGAATGCTCTTGGGAAAGAAAGAAGGTTATGTCAATTTTTATAAATGCTTAATTGGAGAAACCAATTGTTTGCATAAATGAAAAACTTTAAAGTATAAAATTCAACAAATTGTGAATCATAAACAACTAGGGAGGTATCTAGGAGGTAGGATAACCTTTAGATAATCTTGATTTAAAAATAGAAAAAAATCTAGCAATAATAATTGAAATCAAGAATAAGAGTTGGTACCTTAGAGTAAAGTTAAGAGTTCGTAATGGGTCAAAAAAAAGAAGGAACTCGTGAAGGAAAAGATGAGATTTGACATGATCCTACCAACTAGAATGGGTATGGTCAATTTGGAGTCAAGACTTAAATATGAGAAAAGAAATTGAATAACCCTAGAAGTGTCTAAGGTTATGAAATGAATGAAATCACCAAGAATTTTAGGACGGAAATTTCTTAGAAAAGATAGTTGCAAGGGAAAAACTTGGATAGTAAAGCAGGTCAACTAGATAAGAGCTCAGGTAGAGCAATGTTTGGTTGAAGTTTAGATTAAACTTCCTAAGTTTGATAAACGAAAGTAAATTTTTGTTAGTCCTTTTAAAGATCATTGAAGACGTTCCAAGGGTAAATTGGATATGGAAGAGACTATATTGTCAAATCAAAAGAATACATAAATAACCTTGGAACAAAAAGAGTTTGTCAGATATACCAAGGAGGGTAAGATAAGGAAAACAATAGTCGTTCAACTGTAGAAAGCCAATCAAGAATAATGTTAAATCATTTCAATCAATTTGGATAAAATAGAAGAATACCATGAATTCAACTTTTAAGATGATTCAATGTTTAGTAAGTCTCGAAAACACTGAGGGGAAGAAGAGAAGTATTTGGATCAAGAAAAGACCAGATATAGATATGTACCCTATTCAATGGAATTTTTTTATGTATTTCTAGTGTGAGAAAACTTTTGAATTCTCCATAAAATATGGTCCTCGAATCAAAAATCTTATACCAAAGTTTCTTATAACCACAAAAAAGTTATTGGAGTTGAAAGGTAAGCTATAGGATCTATTAGTAAAAGATTTGAATGGTTAGAAAAAATTCAAAGGTCTTTGACCAAATAAGAATGAAGTAATTATGAAACCAATTTTATGAGTTCTTGATTTGGGAGATCAATTTATAGGTATCTTTGATACTTTGAAAAAAAGGTTAGCTAGGATGCCTACTTAAGTAGGGAAAGTTATCACCAATGAGTTTAGGGGATTGGCATTATATAAATGAAACCACGCTCCACATGATTTTGAGCTATCAAAAATTCATAATACTTGGTGACTATGTATGCATTAATTATTGGGAAAACTTTTGGAGATATTAACAAACCAACATGGTATAAAATGAATTGTTATTCAACCAATTTAAATGCTCATCAGAGGAAATGGATTGAGCTAAAATTGGACTATGACTTTGAAATTAATTGTTTAAAAGGAGTAAGAAAAAAAACCAAGTTGTGGATGCCCCAATGTTGAAGGAGACATATCTCCTTGTTGAAACTTACTCATATTTTCAAGAATCAAGTGTGACAAAAGTCCAAGGAAGATGTTTCTTTTAATTCATATGGACTTCTAAGTCAGGGAAAATTCAATTACCAAACCTTAAGGAGTTAGAATAAGGTATGAGAGAATTAATTGGTACATATTCGGGAGGTACAGGCAACAAGGTGTGGCTAATGACACTGCCTGTCTGGGACCTGTGGAACCTCATAACCTTTAAGTATGGCAAACCCTTTTCACCCAACGGATTAGTTGAACATGGAATTCAATATGTTTTCAGAGATGGTGGTTGAAATGATTGAAACTAGGAGACCTATTGTGTGTACTGATTATCTTATTAAGTTTTGTTCCAGTACTTTCTTGATTTTTATAAGTTAAAAAGACTCCATTTGAAACATTGCATGGAAGTGCCAAATTCATATAATCTAGGAAAGGTAGAAGATAGGATTTTCTTTGGTCCAAAAATGCTATAAAAAATGGAAAAGAAAATCAGGTTGATCAAGCAAAAAGTTAATGAGAGCCAATGTCAGGCATGAAAGCTTTTTCGATGTTAAGTGAATATAGACACAATTCTCAATAAGAGAAAGAGTTCTCGAACCATGCAGGCTTCACCTGTGTAATAGCAAGGCTTCTTAGGGCAAGGTCCAGTGGGACCAAATTGCATAGGACAGTGCTTCAAGTGAAATTATAATGTGATTAAACAGAAAAAATTTCCCATCCCCTTCATGTTTTATAAAAAAAGAAAAGAAAATGAAACATTTTTTTATTGTTTGATTATATGTTATGATACATTACATCATCGAGGGCGATGATTCTTAAGGAGGAAGGTATGTTACAACCCACCCTAGATTCCTAAATTACTTTTCACTTTATGGTAATTATTAGGATGAATCATGAGATTAGGAAACCTTGAAGGTTGCATATTATGATGGATTTGAGCAATGATATGTTACTAAATTTGAATGGAATGTTGAAGATTATTTAATGTTGTGAATATGATGAAATACAATGAGATGATTTTATTTTATTTAAAGCAAATAATTAATGTACATTTAATGATATGAACATTGATGCAATGGTTTCCAGGCTAACTACCTATTTTTTTCATGAGTGAGAATGCAGGAGCAATCCAAATGCCTCTAGAGAGAAAGAGGAGGCGTATCACCTGGGAGAAGGATAAAGTAATGAATCCTCTGACAACACCATCTGAGATTAATGTTGGTCAAGTATTTGATCTCGTAGACCTAGAAGTGTCTAGGTATGTCATTGTCTGTTTGTAGGTGAGTCAATCTAAGATAGTTGTGTCACATTCTATTCGCTATGTTTGGAGGTGGCAATTTGAAGTTTGATAACTCTTTTGCTTATATATATATAAGGGGTGTATCGGAAAACATATGTGTACAAATATGTATAGATATATATGCATAAGTGTATTACGAAGGAAATTAGCACACACGTTTGTAAAAGCTTATACTTGTAAAGCATGATATTATATATGCTATTATGGGATACCTATCAATATTTGATTTCAAGTCAAGCATTGATCATTTTGGTCATCGTCAAAGTTCAAGTCTATTGCATCAATCATGTTGACATAATGATGTGATAGTGATCATCGTCAACTTTGCTTGTGATTTCTTATGACATTATTATTACTATTGAATGCATAATAATATGTATTTTATAATAATTGGAATCGGCTACATGGTGGTTGTATAACAAACTCATTCAAATTCAGGAGCTTAGCCGATCTGTGGACCTCGTTGCCAAATGCCTCCTCATGTTCAATGTAGCGTGAACATAGCGACTCACGATGTTACTTCAATAGGTAGGAAGAAGTTTTTTATAGTTGAAGAAATATTAGCCATTGGGGCCATGTCTACTTTAGTAGAATGGACTCAAACCTTGTGTTGGGTATTTACACGGGAACGTGGCTGGTAATCCATTATATTCATGACTTGAGTGACTTGGTTTCTTGTTTGGTTTTGTTGGAAAGGTGAGGATAAGTCTTTGGAGGAGCGGCTTAAGTTCTATCTTGGCTATATAAACTCACCACAATGTAAACCGTGACTCGAATCACGCAAGGATAAGGGGAAAACCACCTTGTAACAGTTATTAACTGTTTCTTGCAAAAAGCTTTGCAGGGGGCTGATTGGAGAATATATTCCTTGGAAACCATAGAGGAAAAACCATTCAGAAAAGAGTGATCAGTGATAATGAAAAATGGTGAGCATTATTGATTTTGGATCTGACGCTAAATAAGAGAGTGGAATCGGTTATTAAGAGATATAGAACCTGGGGGAAAAGGCAGTTTGAGGGGCAATATAGACAATAGTCAAATATACTGTGAGAAACTCAACACTTTATCCTGTGTTCTGTATTCAAGAGATGGAAAAGCTTGCATAGTCTTTGAAAGAAAATTCTGAACAATGTAGCTGACTAGATAATGAATTGGAGCAATCCAAGAACAATGAAGAAGCGCTTGAAAAGCAACTTGATGATCTCAGAGATGAACTTTCTATTGCAAATGAGTATAAGGAAAAAATAAAAGCAAGCTCAACCAAACTTGATGAACTAGTCAAAGGACAAAGGAATGATGGTGACAGAAGAGGTCTTGGATATGAAGAAGGAGAAAGTTCCATATCAAAACAAAGGAACTCTAAACAAAGGAGCCCTGGACAAAGGAATTTTGGACATGGAAGATTCAGACAAAGATATCCAATGAATGGAGCCAGAAGAAATTCGATAAGGCAACCAAATGCTCAAATATTTGATGGCTATTGTTATGTCTGCAACAAATTTGGTCATACAACCTCTCAGTATAGGAGTAGGGTGAACACAAGTAGACCATCATTCTCAGGTCATTCTTTTAATTGCTATAAATATGGTCATAAGTCAAGTGAATGCGGAATTGTGATGAATAAATTTCATAGAGATGTTAGATGCTATGCATGCAATATACTTAGACATATTGCTAATCAATGAAGATCAAGTCAAAGCCAGTGGAACAGTTGGCCTAGATAGAGAATTGGTGTGTGCTACAATTGCAACAAATTTGGCCACATTGCTAGATTTTGTTAGAACAGAAGAGGTTCGGTAAAATAGAACATGCAATAGGATGTTAAAGGAAAAGGAAAATTCACTACTGATGTGATCAGGAAGAAAACGTAGAAGAAATGGGTGAAGAAGAATCCCTCTATAGAAGGAAACGTGCCAACACTAGAAGTGACTTCTAGTAATTCCTCAGGCAATTAATTTTAGGCTGCTGGCCTAGGGGGAGTTGTCAAGAAAAAATCCTAAACCCCCCCTTTCAAGTGATTGGTACTAGAATTCAGATGAGTCTAGTAGGAGAATTGATACTTTTCAGATGTTGTGAAATGAATTAAAGGCATTAGTGAAGAATATTGAAGATACACATAAGAATCATCTATCTCATAACATGAAAGACAAAAAATAAAATGAGTTAGGGTAAGGGAATTTATTGCAAAATAAAGGAGTTTGGTATGCATTCAATAAAAGGAACAAGTTCAACCCTCATTTGTCATATTGCATTTGGAGAAAAGCGGTTTTGAGAGCTCTTAAGTGATCATTGCCAATTCATGGAAAGATTCAAGCATAAGGAGAATTTGTGATCAAATTTTGTTTCATCTCTGAAAGGTATTTATTGAAAAACCTATAAATTTGTGTGATTGCAATCATGTCCACTCCTTTGGGAGTTGAAGTTAAGGATAGGCCACGTCCAAAATTTAAATGGCATCCATATAAGTCCATAGATATAGATCCCTTAGGTGCATTTTCATTAGTGTCATGCGAAGTTTTGCATATCGAGGATATTAGGGCTTATGTGCATGCAAATATTAAAGATTTAGGAAGCTCTCACTTATTGGATTTGTACTCTCATCATATAATTTAAGAAGATTTTACTATGAAACTGGAATTTAAAACCCTAGAAAATAAGAAATTTGTGCAATTTGCGAATTTCCCCATATTTGAAGAAGATGAATGGGTTCAATATATGTTGAGTCATGTCCATGATGAATTCATGTGGTTAGATGTGCCATTCAAAATAAAAGAAGAATCTACATGTGCAGTTACGGGTCTAAATTGCTCTGATAGACTTCTAGTTTTGAAGTCTATGAAGAATGATAACGTTACTGATGGGACAGGCTCGCAATGGGACATAAGAGCAATGGAAATAGATGATATTGCCATAGTGGATGTAAAATTGGAATCAATGGTTATGGGTTATGAAGTAGATGAGAATATTCTGAAGATGTATGCAAAACACCTGTTGAATTCACCACTGGATCAGGGAGAAGAAAGGTTTGGAACCTATGCAGATAAAATCTTGCAGGTTCATTTGGAATTGAAAAAGCCCATTATAGTCAGAAGGGTAAGAAATGAAACATAAGCTTTTGCAGAGAGTATGGGCATTCTTGTGCAAAAAAAGAAAGAAGTGAGAAGGAAAAGAGATGAAGTTGAAGTAGCTAAGAAGAAAGAAGAGGTAGAATCAATTGGTTTGGGAACATCTCTTGCTCACACTAGATCTACCAAAAGTTCCCCTGCAGCTCAGTCAAATCAAGCCAAGGCTTCTAGAAAAAGGAAGAAGAATAAAAGCACAAGATCTTACAAAGTTTTGTCCATAGATGAAGAGGAAGAAATTGATTCAAAAGAAATAGTGAGAGAGATAAAGGCTACTAGAACACAGGCTACCAAATTGAATAAGAGAAAATCTTTTAGGAAAGGAGAAGAAGCAAAGAAAAAGATCAAAATTGACAAGCCCAATATGACTGTTGAAGAAGTTGAGAATGCAGTGGTGAAAGATGGAAATCTCAAGCCACTCTACGATATGTATGAGACCTTTGATGAATCTGGTAAGAGAATTCTTGAAGAAGCTACAATAAAGCACATGAATGTTTTTAATAAAGTCCCTGTTGAAATCATTTCTGGTTTTCCTACAAGTCTATATGATGCTTTGGAGTCTAGGAGGTTGAGTGCCAGATCAGAAGAAGAAAATATGAGGAAGAGAATTCTTGCTAATTTGTGCCCAAAAATGACAATTGAAGAAATGGATTTATTCCTTGAAAAAGCTAAAAAGGAATTTAAGAGCAAAACAATGGTAAATAAACTCATGATTGGTGAAACTAATGTTGTTATCAGTGAAACTAAAAGAATTTTGGAAGAGATTTTGTCAAGGGATAAGATCAACATTGAGGAAATCAATACTGAAAATGTTATGAGAAATGAGGAAGTGAATGTGGAGGTAAATGCAAAAGAAGAAGAGAATGTGAATGAGGAGAACATAAATGTATCTGATTCTCCAGAACTTGAGGATATTTTGACTTCTCCTAATGTGGAAAATATAGAGACTCCTATGTTAACTAAGGTCCCTAATGACGCGTTAGCTGAGGAAAAGGAGGTACATATAGAAGAAGTTGAAATACCTAAAGTCAATCCTAAATTAGAATCCAAGGTTGAAAAAGGAAAGGATCAAGAAATCAGAATAGAGGAAGTGAATAAATCTCTATTGGAGCAATAGGAAGAGTCAGATCATGAGTTGGATGAAAGCTTAATTAACCTATCCACTCTATCTCTAATTCAAATGATGAAGGTCGCTAAAATTTCTCAAGCCAAAGCCAGTGAGAGGATACTGAAATCCTGCATAGAGGACAATGAACTGCTAAAACTTGCATCTAGCATTTTACAGAAATTAATGCCTACTTATGTTATGGACTCATCAGGTTCCTCCTCCAGTGAGCTAAAGAAGCTAATAAATTCTATAAATTTTCATTTTGAATCTTTTGAGAAATATTCTTTGGTTAAGATGAAAAAATAGTTTAAGGAAAAGAGAATTGGTAGCCTAAATGAATTGATTGCCAAAGACAAAGCTCTATTAGGAACTTGCATGAAAAATATTCAAGACTCCATGTCTAAAGGAGGAAAAGTGTATAATTCTTGTTTGGTCTTGTCAAAATTTACTGAAACAAATGAGAAGAAGGTGAAAGACATTGAACAACAGTTGGTCACTATCTCCAATACTTTTGACCCATTAGCCGATAATGTTGGTAAATAGGAAAGTCAGGTAATGTCTTTGATCAACCAAATAAAGAGTCTAAAACTTGAAAATGAGAGGATTATTGGGAGAGTATGTGAACTCAGGGACTAATAAGTCCAAATATTGAGATAATGGTGAATTCTCTAAAGAAGCTAAAGATGTTATGGCCACTCCTAATCCGGTAAGTTTCAAAGTAGCAAAAAAATTGTCATATCTACTTTGTGGTCATATAACCATTTTGGAGAGTTTGAGAAATTTCTGGGAATAAAAATTAAGTGGACTGAAGAATGAATTTGCAGATGTCTTCAAATTTTTGTAAGTCTCAACAGTTTTGCAATTTTGGAATCCCCAATTTTTTCATTGATGTCAAAGGGGGAGAGAGTGCAATGAAAAATGCCTTGACATTCTTAGGGGGAGCAGTATTCTGAATTTTGGCAGTGTACTTACTAGTTTTGAGAGTTAGTCATTTTTCACGAAGTGTTTCCATCAATGCCAAAGGGGGAGATTATTGGCATATGGATTCTGGTGTTGTCATTGATGGAAACTAAAGTCATTTCATGGTCCATAGATCAATATCTAGTCATACCGGAAGATAAAGTGAAGTACTGTGTGTTACTGGAAGAATACTTGAAGAATAGGGTATTTGGTCAGTCAGTTAATCTATCTACTTCACCGGATCATCTTTTTGAGTTGTGGATCCCCAGGATAGCTTGTTGAGCATGTATTTTATCTTACTATTGAATTTTGTGGTGTTGCATCAGTCGTTGTATGAGTTAGGAGGTCCAGAAAGATGTTTTTATGTTGATTTGTTCTTTGTGGCTGACTCAGTGAATGTGGCACGTTGCGGATGCATAAGGAGTAGTTGTTTTAATTATTTCTTGTGTTGGGAATTTTGTTTTGGGTCCTAGCTATAGTCTAGCCAAATTGTGTGGGTATGCATCAATTTTAATTGGTGATTCGAGCTGACATGTAGAAGAATATTATATTTTGTTTGAAGCCAACTTATAGAAATGGAATATATATATGAGATCAGTAATTCACTGTGTGTTTAAGAAGTATAGTAGTGGGTAGCGAACATCAAAAGGGCGATTAGGCGATTATGTATAGTTTCACTTGTGCATTAATATTTTTGCAATGCGAGTTGTGCAGATCAAATCAGAATTGTTGAATCAGTCAGAAGGATAGAAGATTATCCATAGAGCTTAACGTGAAATGTAATCAAGCATTGTAGATGCTATTTCATCAATTCACTCTTTTGGATCTATTCCAAATCAGTGTAGGGTACCGAGCTCATCCATTTTGAGTAGTGAGCTCTAGGCAGTGAGCTTCAATGCAAGTGCATTCCCATTTTGTACTTTTCATTTTGGGTATACACATATTATATTGTGGATTAGCCATCCACCATGGTTTTTCCCCTAACAAGGTTTCCATGTAAAAAAATTGGTGTTATGGTGTTGTGATTATTTTCTTTCTATTGATGCATGTTTTTTTTGTTGAATGGTTAAGTAAGTTAAATCATAGAATAATAAAGTCGAATTTTTGCACAACACTGATTCAGCCCCCCCCCCTCTTAGTGTTTCTTGTTTCCAACACTTTTCACTAATGCAAAATTTGAAACCCTATACTGCAAATTAACCAATGCAAAACCTAATGCAATTTTAATGCAATATAAATTTAGGATGTAAATGCACTCCAAATTAGAATTATGATGGTCTATATGTAGGTTCACCAAAATGAAATAGTGAAAATTGTTGGGGCTCTCTTTCACCTTTAGGGTTTAGGACCTAAAAGGAGAGAGGGAATCTTTACACACTTCACTCAAGAACAAACCATTGATATTTCAATGCAAAGGAGATTGAAATGTTGCAAAGGGACTATCCTAAAGGATGAATGAAATCTAATGAGGGCTTCACCACCAATTTTAAACTTGGAAAGACAATGCCAGGCAATATGAAATATTGAACCGTAAATGACCTAGAAATATGAACAAAATGCAACAAAAAGTTATGAGATAGAAAGTGTCCACCTGGGAGATTGAAGAAGGTAGAATGGAGATCTATAATTCTAGAAAATCTACTGTCAATGTTGACTGGGACTCATTCACCAAGCTGGGTGAATCAGTCTTGCTTCTGGGAAAATGTGCAGATACAGACTTCAACCAAAAGGGTATCTAGATCTATGGAAATCTATGTTAGTCATGTACAGTGGGACTCATTCACCACTAATGGTGAATCAGTCCACTTTTTCTTTTTTGAAAGTTTAGGACCTGATTCTCTTCCCCTCAGTTTGTTCTGCTCTTTTTGACTGGTTTTTAGATCTAAAACTATGAATTGCCACCTGTAGGCCTTTGCCAAGCTTCTCCAATGCTTGATGACAACTTTAGGGATTTGACAACTTTTCTCCAACTTTTCTCCTTGAAAAATATGCAGCCTAGCTCTACAAATCACACATAAGAAGAGGAAAAAAATGTTGTGGGGTTAGTGATTAGGGGTTTTCCTTGGTCAAACCCCTTGTTGGTAATTAAACCTTGAAATGAAATCAAATATGAATGGAGAATGATGAATGAATAAATAGTAATGTCACAACTCACCAAACCCTAGCAAAAAAGTGCTACAAATATGCTTGAAATGGCTGCAATGGATGTCGTTCTTGAATCTTTCTTGAATGATGTTGATCTTGCTTGAAACACTTGCTTGAATTATAAACTCTGCATCACAATTGTTAGCACAATAACAAACATGAAGAATGAAATCTTTGACATGATGATTGGCACTAGAAGAATTCTCTAAAATGCTTGATAATCTACCCTTGAAACACTCTTGAATGCTCTTGTGAATGCTTGAATGCTCTTGTTGACTCTCTTGAATGCTAGGTGTTGAATATGTGTGAAAGAACCTTGTATTTATACCCAATTATGCAATAATTCCCAAAATTACAACACTACAAGCCAACATCCAATCTAGGAGAATAAAATCCCACCATAAATTTGAATTAAATTTAAATTTGAGCTACACGGGACTCATTCACCCAAGGTGGTGAATGAGTCCCATCAGGCATAATGTATGGGACCAAAAATGAAAAGTGCTTAGAAATGTGTAAAAACTGGTTTGGGGCAAAAAGATCCAGGTGGGAGCCATTCACCCAAGGTGGTAAATGAGTCCCAGACACTAAATATGGGCCACACAAGCCAAGAACACCTAAATTATGATTGTTCAATGATTGGTGTTGGGATTATCCTTGAAAAGATGTAATAAATGAGGCTTGTGGATGAGAAATAGGGCCAACTAAAGTATAAGGAAGTCCAATTATTAATGATAAGCCTAGAGGAATTTGAAAGTGTGTTACAACACTTTACAACACTCCAAATAGGGCAAGATTAATGTTGATTACAATTAAAATTATGTTTATTATGCTTAGTTAATTGAAAAAACCCTAGAAAAGTGTGAAAGTTTGTTACAACACTTCACAACACTTTTTCAAGGAACCATTAAATTCCATTAGTTCACAAGGGTCCAAGACCTAATGTGAATGTGTTATCCACATTGCAACACTAAATCAATGCAAAATTAAGCCAAAATCACAAGGAGGACCCAAACAAGTGTGAAAATTTCAAGCGATCCATTTTACTACACTATAAAAATTGTTTGGTGTAGATGACACTAACCATAGGGGAATCATCAACTCCTCGAGTACATATGTTGACACTAGTGCTAGTGGGAAACCCTTGTAGGGTATTTTGATTTCAATTTTTCAAATTATATAAGAAATAATTTTTTAACTGAATTTTTAATTTTTAATTCAATCATGAACATATGTTTTAAATATTAATCTTGGTCCAGGGGACTCAAGTGATTCCCACATCGATTCCACCTGAGGGCTTGTCGAGCACTCATCCATCGTCGAGTGACTCACATCAGGGGCAGGTACATTTATTATTGTAAATTATTTAACTTGTTACTATACTTACAATTATGAATTATGAATTCAATATATATCAAATGTGCATGTACACTTGTAAATAGTATAAGCATTAAATGTCTATATTTATGTCTAGGTTGACACAACAATGAGAATGGGGATCAGACAAACATTAGGTGTGGTGGCTACTCATGAGGCATTTGAATTTCAAGTTGTTTAAAAAAATTTCTACACAAAGTGTTCAAACTTGAATATATAATTTAACCTAATTCAAGTATACGTGCTTTAAATTTGACCTTGTAGGACTTTGTGATACTTTCTTCCCTAATGAGGTCATAACATCTCAAGGAGGACATGTAGAGTAGCAAAATATCATGGTAATTTAAAATTTTCATTATATTTAAAGTCAATTACAAATTATAAATTGTGAATAACTTAAATTAAATTTAAAATTGAATATATATATAAGCTCATACATGTTTTAAATTCTTTTTCTTTTATAGCATAATACACATCTTGTACTTGGGCATGTACAAACAAGTCCTAAAATAGAGGATGCACAACCTCTTATGGTACAATCTAAATATGACTTAAATTATAAATTAAATTAAATTAAATCATTTTTTAATTGTAGACTTACATCTAATTTCAACTTTCTTTCTCTTGTACATATGTAGATTGATTTAGAGCATTTAGAGGTTGGTCCAGGTGCACTAGAGCATGCAAAACCATATATCATGGTAATTTAATTTTATGATGAATTATAAATTAAATTGTCATTAAATCAATTTTAATCATTTTACATCTGATTTCATCTTTATTTCTCTTGTATAGAGTGGTTCAGGTCATCTGTGTAGTTTGCATGGTGTGAAGAGGTCTCTTGATTATTGAGATGATATGAGTTAGATGATTTCATGGGTTGTATTTGATTATTTCATGGAATACATATTTGGTTTCTCATGGACTTAATATATTATTTTAGGGACTTTATTTAATGGGTTGTCCTATGATGGACTTAAAATATATTGGTTTCATGGACTTAATATACTGTAAATAATGGAATTTATTATTATTTATTTATTTTTTACATGTGCATTTGTGCATTTTATATGAAATTTTAATATTAATTGATAGGACATATTTGTACTTTCCAAAAGATTCATAGTCAAGACATCAATAGGAAATTAATGTGAAATTAAAGACAAATATGAAATTAAAGTTGAAATTAATATGACATTTTAATATTTGTACTTTACAATTTAGTGTTTCATACATGATATATACATGATATGCATGATAATTAGTGATGATTAGTCAACAAACTTATTTAATTCATGTCCTAATAGGATGTATTAAGGGGTCCTAATAGGATGTCTTAAGGGGTCCTAATACATAGGTTATCTAATAAAATAAGAAAATAAATCATAATCTACAAACAAAAGAAATCTATTTATATACCACAAAGGGTGAAATTTTAAGAAATAAATAATACCATACAAGATTAGAGAACATAAATACCAATAAAAATGTAATGAGTTTTTACAAAAAAATTGTTCAATAAGTATACACCATATTTCCTAGTTCTTTTACAACATAAAATTAAAAAAAGTAATACAACTTAATTATCGAAAAATAGGCTAAAGTTTTGAAATTAGATCATGTACTCCCGTATTTACAAATCATGTAAACTACTAGAGAAAACATAATAACAAAAAAGTCCTCTTGACCTCATGTTCCACAAAAAACACTAATTTATAAGTTGCCAAAGCAAATAGTAGCATCCAACAAAAATACTATAGTCTTCTTCGTCTACGTCCACCCTTTCTTCTGGTACTATCTATTGGAATGGGAGTCACATCCTAAACCAAATGATTTCAAAATACAAATAGAATAATAGAAAACATCTTCACCTATGTATGTCTTAAGGGGATCAAATACTTCAAAGTACATGTCTCATATTTAATTGCAATTGATATAATGAACTTATAATTTAGGATGACTCATCATAAAAATAAAATTCTATACAATTTAATATTGTTAATGTTTATTTAATTCATGTCATAATAGGATGTGTTAAGGGGTCCTAATATGGTGTCTTAAGGGGATCAAATAATAGTATAATTAAGTATAAATAGTAAGTGATATAAAAAAGTATTAGACAGGTGATCCCACAATACTAGTTTACACTTTCTCAGAGATCCTGATTTTTGTTGAAATCACATATTTTTAGAAAATATAATGATTTAAGCCTTGAAAAGTTCCATTTAAAGGATTTCAATTAGAGAGGGTTTGATCAAACCACCTTAGATCAAACCCCCTTGGATAGAACCCTGCTAGTTTTAAACCATACCTATAATGGAGTGTCTTTTACACATAGGGTACTAATAAAAACAACTTTTCATTTTTTTTAGGGGATCAAATGAATTCATTTATTTATTTATTTTTGTGATTATTTAGTCCTTATTATAAGCTTCCCAAAAAGTATAAATTTAATTTGATTATTATATTTATTTTTTATTTCTTATGAATGTAGGTTTTCACCGAAAATCAAGCTCTTTGTTTTGCATATGTGGAAAAATATTAGATTATAAAAAATACTTTTGAAAAATATCAATGCACTAGATATTGAAGTCTCTGATCCAACAAAAAAAAAAAATTCGATACATACAAAAAAATTATGTTGTATATGGTCCGCCTATGTTTGAGTTATAATTGGTTTGATTTTGAAACTTGACTAAGGAAGAAATATTCAATAAAACACTATGAAACCAAATGAAAGCATTGGATATCATAGTTACAAATCTAAATTTGAAAAAATTAAAATTTTATCCTTATGGAAAAAAAATTATGTTGTATATGGTGAGCATCACTCCTTAAAAATGGTGTTAACTGAAAAAAACTAGTTTTTGAAGGACATGAAAAAAAAAGTGCAATATGATTCCAAAATTTTTGAAAAATATATATTTAGAATCTACAGACTAAACGTCACAACTCACTAGTTTGTATCATCTTAAAATTCCTCACAGTTTAGCCTCTATAGGTGTCCGAAAGTGAAGATTTAGTTAGAAAAAATCAGTTCAATGTCCAGTTTGACCAAATATTGTAAACCACTATTGTGGGATCACCTAGACTTTAGGGTGACTCATCACAACAAATGATATAATTAAGTATAATATTTAGGATATGTCCTAATAGGACATCTTAAGGGGATGAAATACTTCAAAGTACATGTCTCATATTTAATCACAATTGATATAATTAACTTAGAATTTAGGATGACTCAACATAACAATCACATTCTATACACTTTAAATAGTGTCAATGTTTATTTAATTCATGTTGTAATAGGATGTCTTAAGGGGTGCTAATACGACGTCTTAAGGGGATCAAAGAAGTTGTCAAAATTTGGTGAGGTTGCCCAAGGAAACCAAATTTATTAGTAATATACATATTGTTTAGTGATTATACAATAAAATTTAAAGTTTCAAAATAGGGTGACTCATCATAACACATGATATGATTAGGTATAATATTTAGGATATGTCCTAAGAGGATTTCTTAAGGGGATTAAATACTTCATAGTACATGTCTCATATTTAATTGCAATTGATATAATTGATTTAACAATAATATACATGATATTTAGTGATTATACAATCAAATTTAAAGTTTCAAAGTAGGAAAACATGCACATTTGAGAAAAAAAATATATAGAATATTGATTTTGATACATAAAAGTATAGAGTATAATTGTGTATGTACATGTACACAAATTTGTACAAAATGTTTAATTGTGTAAGTCTTTATGTACATATACATGTCAAGTCAAAAAAAATTTTACAAAATTTGGCTATGCCATCTCAAGAACATCTGAAACTTGTAGTCCTAATATCAATGAAATCATAAAAATATATATATTTTAATTTATATAAAACTATCTATATGTACACAACTCAAGTACATGCATTTAAAAGTATTCCACACATATGTGTAGGTTGAATCTACATCATCTCCTTTTTGTTTCAAAGTATGAGATCAATGTGATGATGGCTTAAGGATACACAAAAGGATAATAAATAAATTTTAACTATTAATGTACAAGAAATATCAATATATAATCAAAATATGTATTTAAATATAATTTAACTATAATTACCTATTTTTACCAAGTATTCCATGTTGTCTAGGTTGAATCTGCATGGAATCTCCTTTTTGTCCCAAAGAATGTGATGAATTTTTTTATGATGGATTAAGGATATAAAAGGAAAATTTAAATCAATTTCAAGTAATAAAACACTTGAGAAATATCAAAAAATGTATTTAATCTATTTAAAAGGATAATATTAAACTAAAACTATATTTACCTATATTTACTTATTCCATTGTACCATTTGCATCCTCTCTTTTTTGCAACACATATATGATTGTCTCATGCTCTTCCATAGAAATTATCCATAGCTATTTATTTGTAGATCATACAATCCATACCAAAGTTATCGGTGGTGGTTGTTGGCACTTGGCTACAAAAGTACTCGATAAGGAAGAATGGTCTACCTACATTTGAAGATTAAGAAACACAAGAAGATTATATATCTCACCTCGTGGATGACCGGATGTTATGTGGCCCTAAAGTGAGTGCATCTTTTTCACCTTGTTCTTCTTTTCTTTAGTTCTTTCCATTGTATGATTATGTATCTTTTTGGTTTGACTTAGCATCCTAGATCCTGGGAGGATTGATTTCCTTTTTGATCTTTTTCATTCTTTGTCATCTGCATCTACACACTTATTTCTCTCTTGAATGTCTACTTTAGTGTGAGTTTGAAGCAAGTTCATCCTCTCAATAAAGTAGGGGCTAAATGTACCGTAGAAAAATGGTCCCTTTTCATTTTCATGATGTTCGGTCCATTTTACTTTGATTTAATGTTGCAATGTGGCTTGAAAATTCACATTAGGTCCATAAAATTCAAATTATGGAATCTTGTGAAGGTGTTGTGAAGTGTTGTAAGACATTTCTACACTTTTCTAGACTCTATTCATTACAATTCACCTAAAAATCACCTTTTCATCACCTATCAAGTCTTGTTTTGAAGTGTTGTAAAGTCTTGTATCAAGATTTCATGCTTTTCTAGGATTTTTATCACTATTTACACCTTTCTTATGCTTTAATTGAACCCTTTATGCCCTTATAAGGCTTAATTAAGTGTGTTTTGGGCTAAACCTAACAAACAAGCATTAAATGCAAGATAATTCTTGACATACCCACATTCAAGTCAAGGTGATTTATTTTCCATAGGTATGAAATAGTCCCTCTTAGCTCAGAATTTAAAATATTTTCAAAATTTTCTTTTGGTTTTATTTAAATCCACCTTGCATATCTGACATGTGATGAGGAGGAATCATTGGGTTACTAAGGTAAAAGTTTGCATAAATAAAATTAACACTTCTCATTTTATTATCATCAAGTTGAATTATTCACACACACATCATTCAAGCATTCAAGCACTTTGCATCGTGAATCAAACATTAATCAGTATTTTAGAGCAGCCATTGTATATCTTTAGATTTTTTTCACTAACAAGGGTTTTAGTAAGTTAGAAGTAACATTGCATGTTATTTTTTATCATTCTCTTCCATTCAATTTCTCCATTAAAGTTTGATTCCCAAGTGGGATTTGACCAAGGCAAATCCTATAACCTAACCATAACCATTTTCCCCCTTTGCATGTGTTTAGACTTGTGTATATGAATTTCAAAAGTTGTGCAAATTATTGAAAAGTGGAAAAAGTCAACAAATGTTTCAAGTCAACTAACTAACGAAGCTTGGAAGACATTACATCCATTGTCTGCAATTACTTGATAAACAGCAAACAAACCTGAGATCATTTTATAGGATGGTTCAGTTTCAAATTTTGGGAGTGGACTGATTCACCATAAGTGGTGAATGAGTCCCACCTTAAGGATAGAAATCTAAATTTTGTTAGGTTTTGGATCCCGACACTCAGAAACTAGTTTCCAGAAGTTTTCATCAGAAGCAGGACTGATTTTCCATCAGTGGCGAATGAGTCCCACTAGTGATTTTTAGTAATCTCTGTCAACATTCAGAATATTCCAGAATCTTCATCAGATCTCTAGGTGCACTTTGATTCAACTTTCTTCTTCTTTGTTTTGCATTTTTTCATACTTAGTTCATGTTTGCATATCCCATTGTGTTTTCCAAAATTGAATAATTTTATAAATACTACCATGAACTCATTCCATGAAGAGATAGAACATGCTAGTAAGTATGAAAAACAATATCTAGCATCTTCCTTTAGAGATTGAACAAAAAGCTTGATGACAACATCCTCATGGTCTATCTCATAATCTCCCATCAAATCAGAAAATACTTGCAGATGCTTATTGGTTGATTCTAAGATTTCCCCATGAATTTTTGAAAATTTTCCGTAGCACCATTTGGAACAGAGCTTGGGAAACCCTGAATATCATTAAAGTTTAATGGTCTGTACCTCCCAATAGAGAAATTTCTTTTAGGGCCTGACATGGGCTGCACATTTTGCATGCTTTCACTTGGTACCCCATAGGGACATACAAGGGAATGATACATTTTCTTGCATCCCTTTACAAACCTAAAACATCAACTCTACAATTGATCATTTATTGCCTTATTCCTTGATTTAACCTTGACCCAAAAATACATTACTCAAATAAATTTATGTCTAAGATCTTTCTAATGGGTAGATTTCAAAAACAAGCATACTTCTTCAACATAATACAAAGACTTCAACTTATATCTAATAAGTATGCAAAATTACTGCTACCATTCCCTTTATTATGATTAATTCACTCAATAGTTATTTGAACTTACATCATTGCATAATTTGAGTGAATCATCTAGACTTTTGAGTGGGGTTTATCTCTCTCCTTTTAGGTGAAACATTCCTAAGAGTGCAAGAGTAGCCTATAAGCCCTACCCAAAAATCTACGATTCATTTTTTTGAACTTGTATATTGAGCACTTTATATTTCTAATTTCCATTGCATCTTGAATCATAGACTTCATTTGCATCAACATTCAATTAGGTTTTGTTTTTGCATCCTAGTGTTTATACACTTGCATTATTAAAAGAATCATTTAGACTTCATTTTTGCATACAATATCATTAGAAAAATTGAAAAATTGCATTTGCATCCTTCATTGGCATTTGAAAATCATTTAAATCACTCTAATTTTTTTTAAAAACATAAAAAAGTATCATACTTGGACTCATTCACCACCTTGGGTGAATCAGTCCACCTGCATATTTTAGACTGCATTTTCAGGCATCTTTCTGGGCATTTATGTTCTCTGTTGTTATTTCTCTATTTTAGTTTGTAGAATTATTGTTATATATCTGCATTTAACACTTCTAGATTACATGCATTTACATTCATCCCATCTTTTGTGGTACTTGTATGAGGGTTTGGTGTCCCATTGATAATACTTTAGTGAGATGAAGTTCTAGACTCATGGATTCCTGCAATAGAACTTTTGTTTTGGACCTTGGGATCCCAAGAGATCCTACTCCTAGTATGGAAAATGGTGCATTAGGCATGGACAATACCACTACTATTCCTTCACCTTTCCATCCAATGAATGTTGACACACAAAACAATTCCATTCCACAAGAAAAAGTCATTAGTATTCATGAGGATTTTGCACTTTTACAAAAAGATTTATCCCTTGAAAACATTTCGACCACTACCATACTTTTGATAGAAAACCTTCATTTTTTGATTGAAAGTGATGATGGCTTGCAATTTATGAAGAAAATAGCTGAGATATACAATAAACATGTTCCTTCAACTTCCTAGTCAGAAAATATTGTTGTGAGCCAAGGAGGACCTCACAATCCTCCTCCTTCAACCATCACATCCATACCAACTTATACCACTCCTCAGGTTAAAACAACTATGCAATAGGTTAGTCATGTGGCTCAAGTATGTGCAGGATCATCATGGAAAAAATAGGCCTTTAAGTGACGAAAAATTCAAAAAAATTAGAGTTAGGCAACTTGATGTAAAATTTTGAATAAGTTATCTATATTATTTCAAAAAATTTAAGAATAGAAGCTTTAGCAAATTGAATGTAGTTTGTAAATTACTAGGTTTATTTATTTATTTTTAAATCTATTTGGTGAAATTTTGAAATTTCAATGCAGTAGTATTTAAATTTTAGGGAAAAAATAAGAAGTAGGTGTCTGTCTGACCACCCTAGCCACAATAAAATGATAATATTTCTTTATAATATTTCTTTATAATATTTTTTAATAATATTTTAGATATAAGTAGAGGACTCTTGTCTAGATGTGATGTGTATTTTTTGGTAATTTTTTTCCAAGTAAATAATTAATTATGAATCTTTTATTACAACTTTTAAAAAATATAAAAAACTCGTATGTCTGACCACCTTAACTTGGTCAAAACTTCATGAAATTCAATTTATTTTTTAATCTTATAGTATGTAAAAGTATATAAGGGCCATGATGCATGTTTTGGATTCAAAAAAATATGATATGGTTTGAAAGCTATAGATTTTTTCAATCGGCCTATCAATCAAGACTTTAGTCATAATTCAAATAGAAAATAAATATAATTATTTATTAAATTCAAAATAAAGGAATATTTCATATTGGTGAAATTTATACTTTTAAAACCACTTTTCATTCATCAATTTTGGGTAAAAAAATCGTCCAACCACATACCCTACACATACCCATCCATACTCCATGCCACTTGTTTGCCCATCATGATCTTTTTATACCAGCTCGCTTCTCCAAAAATTCCAACCAGCATTCCTAGTTCTTTTGGCATCACATATTCCTTCTTCCTGCCACCCTCTTATTGTCCCCTTCACTTCCCCTAACATTACATACACTCCATCACCATTTTCCCTTCCACCTAATACCACTTACATTGATCCCATCATTACACAACTCTTTAACACTGATTCATCCATGCAACAACAAATCTCCACCATTAGCCAAAGTAAAAATGCTCCACCCACATAGCATGTTCTTCATAGCCCATTATCCTTGGAAATCTTATGCACACGAATGCCATGTAAGGAATTGAAATTCCTAGGTTTTAGAAATACAGAGGTAAAGGAGACCCTACTAATCATGTCAATGCTTATGCAGCCTTGTATAGTGACCTTTTCCTTGATGCTGAGTTGTTAGCTAAACTTTTCCTAGGACCTTGAAGGACACTACATTGGAGTGGTTTTCAAACTTACCTAATCATTCAATCTGATCATTCAATGAACTTGTGGATGCCTTCATAAGTCATTTTCACGTCCATATGACCCCCTAAAAAGACAATGGCCAATTTAATGCACTGTAGACAAAATGATGATGAAAAAGTAACTGACTTCATTTCACATTATCAGTCATTATATGCTCAAGTTGATGTCAAAATTCTTGATTCACATCTGCAAAAGATCATGTTTATCAAAAACTTGCACACCCATCTTCAGGACAAGTTAAGTATGATGAAATTTCCTTCGTTTATGCATTTATGCACAACCCTTTGTGAATATCATAACATGGTTTCAAGTTTTGATTCAAAGTCCACTTCTAACCGAGCTGAGAAATCTGAGCAAAACAACTAAAACAATGTGTAAAACTTTAGAAAAATCAATAGAGGCCTTTTATATTTCAATCTGCCTTCTCTGCAACCAACCCAACCTGTTCAGAGTCAAGTGGCAGCTGTTAAAGTAGTGGTTCCCTATAGCTATGGGGACCCAAAGAGACAATTTAATCCCATACCCAATACCCTCCATAATACGATGAACCAATTACTCTAGCAAAAAATGATCCCTTTACCTACCATTAAACCACTTGATACTACCAAGCCTTTACCACCCACCTTTAAACCTAATGTGTATTGTCATTTCCATTGCCAAAATGGACATGACACCGAACAATGTAAGTGTCTCAAACACTTAGTTCAAGACCTCATCGATTCTAGTCATTTGTCCATTATGGGTGTTAATGATCAAGGCAATAAGTTTGTTGCACCCCCCAACTAGAATTTAAAAAATATTTACCAACCCCATGCTTAAACATAATTTTCATTTGTCAAGGCTAGTAAACCTTCAAACCCTCAAGTCATGAACATTGATAAAAATAATGAACAATATGATATAACTCCAAATGTTATCCAAGTTACTCCTATGGATGAACTTGTGGGTGTGATATACGTTATTTGTCGTAAGGGCCCAACCAACAAAACTCTTGATATCACTTTTTCTTCCAAATATATAATTAAAAGACTTCCTAATCGTCCTCTTCACATAGCTAGCCAAATCTATGATAAGCCCACCAATGGGATATTAATAGATCCCGCCTATGGCAAGAATGTGATCAATGAAGATTTTTTAGTATTACACGAATTGTATCAAGATGATTATAAAAAACCAACTGCATGGATTAAGACACATACTGGTTTTTTGTGCCCTACGATCAGATTGATCATACTCCCCTTACAGATGGCACCTAAAACTATGGATGTAACTGTAGACACTTAAAAATGACCTAGGCCTGCAAGCTTCATTTTTACCACTTTTGTCCTAGCATAATTAAGTCATTTAATTATGTCCTTGGTCTACATTCGACTATTGATTAAATAATTCATAATTATTTAATTAATTCATGTCCTTTTATTCTTCATGATTATTAAATAAATAAATTCTATTTATTTATAAAATACGTCATTAATTGTCTAAGTCTTCCCTTAATTAAATAAATTTCTAAATTTATTTAATTACCTTTCTTCATATATTTCTTCCTGATTATTAAATAAATAAGTTTTATTTATTTATTTAATATGCCACTAACTGTCATAATTAAACGAATTGATTAATTTATTTAATTAATTAATCTTATCTTCTAAGTTAAATAATTAAATTTAATTATTTAATTGTCAATTTAATATTCCTTTCATTTTAAATAAATCAATTATTTAAAATGTCATCACAATCTTAACTGTCAGTCTATTTTGGTAAATAATCTAAAAAAGATTATTTATTTGTCTCATAAAATCCATAATTTGAATTAATTTAATTCAAATTAGTAACTAATCTTCCAAAAATCAAGTAATCGGGCAGATTCTTGATTTTCCAAATCTGATCTTCAGTTCAAATCTTATCTTCTTCATTTTTCAAATCTCGCAAATCACATCAATCTTTATCTTCTTGATTTTCGAAAATCTTTATTTTCTAATTAATTTGTCTCATTTATTCTCCACCGTCGATCCAATTATCTGAGATATTATTTTGACTGTTCGATTAATGAATTTTCCCTAACCCTAATTAGGGATTCTCATATTCAATCTAGACCTCTCATTCTAGGTCTTTCTTAGAATTTAATCTCATCCGTCCACTCAAAATTATGTTTTCTATAAAAGACAATTTTGCTCATAATTTCGAGATCCCTGTCATTTTTAATATAAGCATTATAGTCATTTTAGCATTGGTAGTCATTATTTTCATTTATCATTGTCATAGGCATAATTTTATCAAATCCTTCAACATTTGCATAGGGCTTTGGCATTATTATAGGTTGCTCAATTTGAAATCTGAGGGCCTCATTGACTTGCTGCAAACTAGAAGGTGTAACAAAGGTGAACCATGGAAGATGAAGATTTTTGGTAGTATTACTCCTTTATTTTCATTATATTTCCTTTGTGCTTTGTTATTTCATTGGATTTTGATGTTTATTATCTAATAAGCTAACAATCTAATTTTCCATAGAAACATTTGGTGAACCTGACATAGTTTAACACATTTTGAGAAATCTTGGAGTTGGATTCTTTTGTTGCAGGTTTTGTTTGCTTTTTGTTGCAGGTTTGGCATCATTGTGGATAAATCCCTAGTTTCCAAAGACATGACCATAACTTTCAAACGGCTGCATATTTTCTCACAAAATTTTGTTTTGCAGCTTGGGGACAACATCATGCACTTTCATTCTAAAATTTAGATTGTTTGGATTTGTTTTTCATTTTTTATAATTATTTTTCTGTTTTTCATAAAAAAATAATTTTGAGAGAAAATAATCGAATTTTTCAGATATGTTTACATTTATGGAAAGCTCTTTAAATTTTAACATGGGTTTGTTCTTTATATTTTAAATTTGGATGTGTGATTATTAGTCAAAAAATAGATCTTTTAAAATCTAGGTTTAAAATATATTTGCTTATATCTCACTCACAGTTGTAGATCTAATCACAATTTTTTTTTTGCAGATTTGGGATGATATCAGATGACTCTAGTAAAAAAATTAGAATTTTTAGAGCTTTTTTGTCTTTTTTATAATTTTTTAATGATTTTTCATAAAAAATTAATTTCAGATGCAAAACAGCAAATTTTTCTGATTTATTTACATTTTTGGAAACCTCTTGAGATTTTAGATAGAATTTATTCTTTTTATTTTTCATTTTACTATCAAAAAAATTTCTAAAAATCAGATTTGTCTTGACTAGCTAACCCTCTAATAGTAATGATTAATAGAATGTGTCATAATCAGATTTTTACCAGAATTCATCTTTTTCATGTAATTTCCTTCTATACAAGTTTACTTGGTCTTTTTTTGATTTTGTGAGTTGTAGGTGAATCACACGGAGCTAGAAAAAAATTGGCATCATCACACACATCAAATTGGAAAGCAAATAATCAGGTGCATACGTTCTAATCTTTCATTTCTCATTGATCATTGCTTGTCACACATTTCAATTTGGGGCATAAAATCAATCATTGTTTGAAAAAACATTTGGATTTGGGCTCTTAAAATGAATATTGTCTTCAATCACATATTGAAAATGAGGTCTAAAATTCACCATTGTCTTCCTACACATTTGATTTGGGATCTAAAAAGAACAAGTGCTTGAACTGTTTTACACACATTTCATTTCTAAGGGAAATTAATCTTTGCGAGAGTGAACCAAGTGTGTGTGTTCTCCAAAACACCTCACTTGGTTTGCTTTTGTCATTCCCTTCGTAGGATGCCTGCTTGGAGCACACACCCCTCCAAGGGATGACCTCAATAGAGTGTGAATCTAAAGACACGCTCATTTGGGAGTTGAAATCTTGTCACTCTGAGCTAAACCCAAAAGAACTTTATACCTTTGGGAAGTGAAGGTGAAGGGTGGGTTACCCCTTTCTCCCGGCTTATTGGCAAGATTTTTCTTTCAACTAATCCCTTAGTCAACCTTGTGCAAACTAGCGTGAGACCTAATTGGCCATACCCCACTTGACTAGTCATAAGGCTTGTTGTTGTGTATTCAAGTGTTTGCTTAATCATAACATTTAATCTTGGAAGACAAACTTATCATTGTGCTTGGTGTGTGTGTTCATGCATTTACATGTGAGATCTTGTGTTTGATATTTCCCAAGTCAAACGTCCAATAAACACTTGCCACATCATCCAAATCATACAATCTCATCATTCCACATCATCATCTCTTCAATCCAATCAACATCATTTTACACCATGACAACATTCGAAGACATAGCACTAGAGCTTATTCACATGCTTCATGAAGCTCAAACAAGTCAAGCACCTTTAACCCAACAAATCATTCACAGCGCCCATAACATTATCCAACATCTTCAGACAAACCAATCACCTCAAATGCAACAACTCATAGCACAAATTCAATATCTCATGGCCAATTGTCAAATCCAACAATTACATCATCAAGTCCAACCACCACATCAACAAATTTCACATCAATCCTATGTGTCACCTATATCATCATATCAACCTCATTCCTCCACATATCATGTTACCCCTTCATCAAACTATCACACGTATTCTAATGTCAACCCTTTTCCATACCAATCCACCTCTCAACAATCATTACCCTATACAACCCCTCAATCATCATTACAACAACAAATCATATCACAAGTCCAAACACCATTTCAACCTCAACACATTCAACCCCAATCCTATGTGTCACCTTCATCATCATGCCAACCTAACACATCTATCTATTATGACAATGCCACATCAACATGTCCACCCATATCACAACAAGAATATAGGATCCCAAGTCTACCTTGGCAACAACATCAAGAGCCTTTAAGTCTTAATGACACCTTTGACAAGGGGAACACCAATCTAGTCCATGCACCCTTACCACCATCCAATCAAATTCCTATCCCTAAGCCACCATGTCCTAGTCCTAATTCATTCGAATCTCCACCTTCTGATCCATCAAACTCTTCATTACCCCCACCATCATATAATCCTCCATCAACTCAATGCCTTACATTTAGATATTTAAAACATAAATTGATGGCATTACATATATCCACCCATCCACCTATAAAGGATGTCACCCAAGGGCTACAAGCAAGGAATCAATTGTCTCCATGTCGTTCAACACATACACTTGAACATACAAAAGAGTCCTCAAACATCATGCCAAGTCCTTCAAGTCAACCATGTCATCCTCAACCCCTTGGGCCAAGTCAAGAGTCTCCCCTCATAAGTCCAAGTCAACCTCCATCATGTCTCCATGTTGTTGACCATCAGAAACATGTCAAGTCTCTCCAAGAGTCATCCCCTTGCAATTCCATTCAAGCAACCCAAGAGGTATATCAAGAGTCTACTCCCAAGCATGTGGAAAAACCAAGCCCTAGTCTTAATCAAGATCAAATCATTTTCATCCAACCCATCCATAATCTATATCGTTTTTATGATCAAGATGATATCCATAATGATGAAGAGCCTATCCAAGAGCAACTTGATCCTATACCCATCCATGAGAAAGATATTCCAAATTCACCTCCACCTAGTCCTATCCATGATCCATCAACATTCACTTCCTTTGATGAGACAAGTGCCTCCCAAGCACACATAGAAGATCAAACAAATACCTTGGATCTAAGTGAACACAATGCTAATCAAGATCCCAATGACCCCATGTCACCCACTATCGACCCCATTACAAGTCCTCCATCATATCCTATTGGTCTTTCTACCCTCATTCATGAATGTTCCTCCTTCGAACAACAACAACCATTATCTTCTCCATCCAATAAGGAACTCATGTCTAGTTTTTCACCTACACCTAGTCCCATTGTCCATTGCACACTCCAAAATATGAACCACCAAGGTAAAGGTTTAGGCCTTCATGAACAAGATATTTTGGAGCCCATCCATGTCAATGTCCCTCCATGCTCTTATGCCTTAGACATACACCTCAAGGACACCAATCTCAAGATGTTGGTATTTCCTCCATGCATCCTAAGTCCACTTTCCATCATAAAGCCTATCATACACCTTAAACATATGTTGCCATTCCACCACCGTCATCCTACAATGTCAAAAGCATGTGACCATACACTTCCCTCCATCCACTCTACCACCATTGCTTCCAACTCCTAATATCCCTACCATTCAATCCTCTTATCCATTTATCCATAAATCGTCTAAACATCTTAATCATGACCAATCAATGCACACATTGTCTAAACATAAAGCTTCCACTCATTCCACCAAACCCAAGGGATTCCAAAATAAAAATTTGGATGCCTCTACACATAAAGTAAAAAATTCTAATGGTCCTAATGCCTTAGCATACAATTGAAAAAAGTCAAAGCCAAGTACATCTAAAAGGCTATATAAGTCCATACCTCCAAAAGTAAAGGCCAAAACTCAAATGGTTTGGGTACCTAAGAAAAAAGAAACCAAGTCAAACGAGGCGTCCACATCACAAAAATCCCAACCATCCCCTCCCATCCAAAATGCACATTCCATTCAAAAATATCATATTCCATCCCACAAGCCAAACAAAAATCATACAAATATCAAGTCTATGTGGGTACCTAAGGCACTTCATCCACCATCTCCTAAGCAAACATCTCAATTGCTTCCTACACCCCATCCACATCAAAAGCTTCAACGTTTATCACAATGTGTGCAACCATTGGTCATGGTTCCCTTCCATTTCACACCAATTCCACATACCTCCATCTCCCCATCCTTCACTCATTATCCTACATATCTCCCCCATCATCTTCCTATGGTCCATGCTTTTGGCTAAGCCTCCCCATTCATTTTTTCCATAAGTCCCATATAATACCTATCATCTTTCCTACATAATCCATCATCTACCTACTCCATCTCCCTTTCATGTCATCCCTTACCAACATCTATGAGCATAATGACATTTGACATGGTCCATGCAATGACATCCATCCCTAGTGGGACTATCACCTTTCATGCAGCTAGACACTTGAGTCCCTCCTATCCATATTCCCCTTCAATCTAAAAAGGGTCAAAAAAAAAAGTAAAGAGAAAATCCTTCATCCAATGGTGAAAACTTGGTAAACAGGCACCTTGGATAAGTACCATGATGAAAACCTAGCAAATAGGCGTCATGTGTAGGTTGATCTTCTATGTCACTTACACTTGGGGGCATAATGTCTTATTTATCCAACTTATCATTTTCATGTCATATCATTTCCATCCTACCTAACATCTTTAGCCATCATACATACCTATCATATTGAGTCCATTTATCCACCCTTCTCTTTTTGATCTTGATGAAGATATAAGGGCAAAGTGTTGAAACATTCTTTGGATATCTCTTGACATACCTCATCCCTTCCAAACAAGCATATCATTATCTCATTATCATAAGCTTTGTCATGAAAAAATTCTAAGTCTTAAACCTAGAATGGGGCAGGTTATTCCTATGCGACATAGTCTTTGGAGATCACATCCTTGCTCTCTTATGATGCATGCATCCATACCATCCATCCATCTATCATGAGCCTTTTATCCCTTATCCCATCACCCACCCTTGCACCTAGACTTGGTTTTCCCCTTATCATTGGTATCTAGCACAAAGGCTACTCAAATTTTTATCCTTTGACACCTAATCAGTCAAAACATATCAAAAATCCAAAAAAATCATAACATGTCAAAAATCCAAAAAATTCATAACATGTCAAAAATCCAAAAAAAATCATAACATGTCAAAAATCCAAAAAAATCATAACATGTCAAAAAATCCAAAAAGAAAATCATAAAACGTCCTGAAGAAAAACACAAAAACATCCAAATCAATGTCAAAATCTTAAAAATGGAGTCAAAGTCAGTCATGTCAGTCAGTCCATGTCATTGTCGAACTATGTTGTCTCTGCGCATTTGCTACGTAGGCAAGGCCATCAGTCGATGAGTCCCCAAGACATTAGGTCAGTTCTTTTAGGTTGGTCCAAATAAAATAATGGCATTTGTCATAATCATCACATCGGTCAAATAAGTCAGACAGTCAAACTCAGACACAAGACAGTCATTTGAAACGTCAATGTCAAAATTGGTCAAAATTAGACAACATAGTCCAATCAATCATACAGTCAACATCAGTCAACTTGCCAAAACATATTACTCAAAACAATGTCAATCTCGTCACTCTTTGGTCCTTTTCAAGATGTGTCCTTCTTGGAGTTGGACCTCATCAAAATGTCCTTTGCCTTTTTCAGGATGTGTCCTTCCTGACAATAGGCTCCGTCAAACTGTCAACACCGTCAAATTGGCAAAGCTCTTAAACTGTCAAAACTGTCAAATCGACATGAAATCAATCTTTGGCAAACAAACATTGGCAAACAAAATAAAATGGTTGTTAATATTTTTGGTCTATCTAGTATTATCTTTTGACTATCTTGGCTATTTTGTCTTATATTTTTACTGTCTTGTCTTTTGGTCATGTTACTAGCTACGTCGAGGATGTCCCATGAAGGATTTAGAGGTGCGATGACATCTCCTGGCTTATTTTATTTTCTTTGACTGTTGTCTATGGATTGTCTTGACAAAAATACTAGGGCAACTTCACCCTTAGTATGAGTTAGGACATTCCTTGTCTATGACTGTCTATTTTTCAAGTGGATGACCTTGCACACCTTGGTCTACGTCATATCATGGTGTTTGTTGTCCATTTGTGTCATTTTTACCGCCCAATGATGATTAAGAGCAATAAATATTAAAGTCTTATGGTCAAGCTTTGAAGGATTTGGTCTAGGAACTAATATGCATCCCTTTTGTCTTGTCATCTTCTCTCACTCATCTCATATAGGCATTGCATCCATATCATCATCCATATCTTTTGCACTAACATTTCTCTGTCTCTTCATATTCTAGTCTTCTCACCAATTTCGAGAGCACACCCATGTTCTTGGAACCTATCTTTCCTCTCGAGGGGGCATACCGCTACCCTCCTCGTCATCCTTCCTCATCTTATTTTGCACTGGGGAATTTTTTCACTTATTTTCTTTGTCACAATGCGACATGCTACATTATGACAAAGAGGGGCAAAATGTAGACACTTAAAAATGGCCTAGGCCTGCAAGCTTCATTTTTACCACTTTCGTCCTAGCATAATTAAGTCATTTAATTATGTCCTTGGTCTACATTCGACTATTGATTAAATAATCCATGTCCTTTTATTCTTCATGATTATTAAATAAATAAATTCTATTTATTTATTAAATACGTCATTAATTGTCTAAGTCTTCCCTTAATTAAATAAATTTCTAAATTTATTTAATTACCTTTCTTCACATATTTCTTCCTGATTATTAAATAAATAAGTTTTATTTATTTATTTAATATGTCACTAACTGTCATAATTAACTGAATTGATTAATTTATTTAATTAATTAATCTTATCTTCTAAGTTAAATAATTAAATTTAATTATTTAATTGTCAATTTAATATTCCTCTCATTTTAAATAAATCAATTATTTAAAATGTCATCACAATCTTAACTGTTAGTCTATATTGGTAAATAATCTGAAAAAGATTATTTATTTGTCTCATAAAATCCATAATTTGAATTAATTTAATTCAAATTAGTAACTAATCTTCCAAAAATCAAGTAATCGGGCAAATTCTTGGTTTTCCAAATCTGATCTTCAGTTCAAATCTTATCTTCTTGATTTTTAAAATCTCGCAATTCACATCAATCTTTATCTTCTTGATTTTCGAAAATCTTTATTTTCTAATTAGTTTGTCTCATTTATTCTCCACCGTCGATCCAATTATCTGAGATATTATTTTGACCATTCGATTAGTGAATTTTCCCTAGCCCTAATTAGGGATTCTCATATTCAATCTAGACATCTCATTCTAGGTCTTTCTTAGAATTTAATCTCATCCATCCACTCAAAATTGTGTTTTCTATAAAAGACAATATTGCTCATAATTTTTGGATCCCCGTCATTTTTAATATAGGCATTATAGTCATTTTAGCATTGGTAGTCATTATTTTCATTTATCATTGTCATAGACATAATTTTATCAAATCCTTCAACATTTGCATAGGGCTTTGGCATTATTATAGGTTGCTTAATTTGAAATCTGAGGGCCTCATTGACTTGCTGCAAACTAGAAGGTGTAACAAAGGTGAACCATGGAAGATGAAGATTTCTGGTAGTATTACTCCTTTATTTTCATTATATTTCCTTTGTGCTTTGTTATTTCATTGGATTTTGATGTTTATTATCTAATAAGCTAACAATCTAATTTTCCATAGAAACAGTAACAATTTCTATTATTCTATAATCAAATCAATTTCATCTATGGCTAGGTCATCCTTGGCTTTGCTTGATGAAAGTGGTCCCCTTAGTTGTTCACAAATATTTGAATTTTCCACATGGAAATGAAATATTTACCATACACCATAGTGGCTTTAATCCGTTATCCTCCAAAGGTAATTTTTCCTTAAAATCCTTCTATCCTAAACCTATGGAACCCATCACCCCTCGAAAGGACTTCTTTTTCATTACCTATCAAAAGTTCAAAGCCAAACGAATAGTTGAATTGTCTCTTCGTAACATGTCTAGGTCCGCTTCCACTCCTCCTATCCTATATGAAACCACGCTTCATCCTGGGTCCAACAATGAACAAACAATACAACCTCATGAGTAACTCACCGTAGCCAATTCCCCTCCATTGTTTAAACATCCAAGAGAAAATGAAACCATCCTTGTCATGCCTCCTCACATTAAACAAGTGTATAAAGCTAAAGAGAAAGTGATTGACCCATATTCTTCAGTTTCTTTTGTTCTTCCCCCTTTGGAAGAAAATGAACCTATGATGGATCAACCCGCTCTTACACCTCAACAACTTCAAAATAAAATAAAACAACGCCACGATGTTATGGAGCATAGGTGTCGTCGTCGTCTCCTCGCTCATCAGTCTCAAATGGAAGAAAACAAAGAAAACTAGCCTCTTCCTTTGACAGAAGAAATACATGACCACCCTCTTTCCCCTAACCTACCACAAGAAAAAATAGTCCAACCCTCACAATAAAATGAACCAATCCAAAACCACAACTTTTGATACATCCTTCCTTAGAAATAACCCTTTTTCCTCCTATCATAATCAACCTTGATGATGATGAGGAGGAGGAGATCACAAAAATAGATGAATAAGTGCATAACGATCTAAAATATTTATTTTCATCTACCATGAGCTTAAATGATAAAACTTCTACACCAAGTGAAGAACCTAGTGCATCCCCTAGTTCAGCACTTGCAATTCTTCCTTTGGGCAGTCAACTGCCCTCACAATACACTGAACATGATTGGGAGGCAGATGACTTGTTAGATGGATGACTAGCATTCACCTTACTAGCCTTTTTGCATTTATTTTTTCCTTTCTCTTTTTCTATGGGTTTTATTTCATGTGCGTATTGTGTTCCCCCGTAACGTGCATTTGATGTTCTCTCTTTGTACACTTCTTCTATTTGTACCTCTATTCTTCTATATGTCGTGTATTTCCTATTTTGCTTTTTTTTTTGTTTTCCTTTTGCGGATGACACAAAGCATTGAGATGCCTTATGTCTCTTCCATATTGACCCAATTGGTCCCCTTATCCTTTTTTAATCTTTTCTTTTGTTTTTCCTTTTGGGGATGATGTAAGGTATTGAGACCGAAATGTCTCCTTCGTGTTGACCCAAAAGCTTTTCCTTTTCTTTTTTCCTTTTTGTTTTCTTTCCTCTTGTGTTTTCCTTTTGGGGATGATGCAAAGCATTGAGACCAAAATGTCTCTTCCATGTTGACCCAAAATAGACTTTTATTTTCCATTTGTTTTCTCTCTCTTTGTGTCATTCTTCCAGTTCTATGTGCTTTGGGGAATGACTATAGTTCCAAGCTCTTTCATAAAAAAATTGCAGCAATGAACATACTAACCCCAAATCCATAGATCCCTTATGTGTTTGGTGTGTTCCTTTATGAGGGGAAACTCCATTTTATTTTTTTCCCTTTTTTGTTTACATGACACAGCCTTACATGGAAACATATGACTTGGCATAGGGGCTTCCCAACTTGGCTCTCATTTCTTTTTTTCCTTTTGAATTTTTCCTTTCCTATTTTAAAGTAATTACTCACAGAATGATGTGTAGAAATTCCTTTAAAGTGGGGGTCATACATTGGCATCATTTCATTCTTGGTACTTAGTGCAACCTTGTCAATTCATATGACGTGTTCATCACTTAGTGGATGACATTGGGTGTGATGTCCTTCATAAGTGTGATCTATCTTAGCATATTACATTCCTCTTGGTGGCCTGATGTGATGCATTGCATCCCCTAAGTTGTGAATATACTATTCTTTGATTTTTTCTCTCTTAGAGACATTAGGCACAATGTTCCCTAAGTGACAGACCTTGTATGAACTTAACAAGACTCCTTTGCACATCTTTTAAATTTTACATGTTACATTTTTGCATTTTACATTTTTGCCACCTTGCATAACGTAACTTGCATGCCTATGGTACCTTTCTCTTTGTTCATGATTTCTAAGCATACAAATATTTGCTTGTCTCATGAAGCACGAACCAACATTTTCCTTTGTGGCACCTTGTTAGGGTTATCAAAAGGTATAACTTTGATATGGTTGAGCAGGAAGCCCATCCAGTGGCATGATTTTCCCCATAGCCACCTATGTGTTTGTGAGTGCATACAAACTAGTGTATGTAATTCACCTTTTTGGGTCTTCTCACCCAACAAACCGCCATGATTTTTGTCACCCCAGAGTGAGTATGAATTCTCTTTTTCTCACAAACAACCTAGATCTAATCCACAACTAGTTGGACTAATGATCGAAGCTCAATTCAATTTCCCTTTCACATGGGTGTTCCTTTGTTCTTATGTTTAGTTTTCCATGGGATCTTCATCTTGGGGGCTTGATCATCCCTCTTGATAGTTGACGTTCCATCTTGCTAACATAAGTGCATTGGGACTTCTTTTTCAATATTCATGGCTACTTTAGTGTGAGTTTGAAGCAAGTTCATCCTCTCACTAAAGTGGGGGCTAAATGTACCATAGAAAAATGGTCCCTTGTCATTTTCATGGTCTTTTAGGCCTTTCTTCATGATACTTGGTCCATTTTTATTTGATTTAATGTTGCAATGTGGCTTGAACATTCACATTAGGTCCTTAAAATTCAAATTATGGCATCTTGTGAAGGTGTTGTGAAGTGTTGTAAAACATTTCTACACTTTCCTACTCTATTCATTACAATTCACCTAAAAATCACCTTTTCATCACTTATCAAGTCCTATTTTGAAGTGTTGTAAAGTCTTGTAACAAGATTTCATGCTTTTATATGCTTGTTATCACTATTTACACCTTTCTTATGCTTTAATTGACCCCTTTATGCCCTTATAAGTTTTAATTAAGTGTTTTTTTAATGTAAACCCAAAACACAACATTAAATGCAAGATAATTCCCAACACCCACATTTAAGTCCAAGGTGGGACCCATTCACCATGGGTGGCGAATGAGTCCCTCTTGGCTCAAAATTTAAAATATTTCAAATTTTCTTTTGAATTTTTATTTAAAATCACCTTATGTTAGCCTATGATGAGGTATCATCGGGTTACTAAGGCACAAGTTTGTATAAATAAGTGTTTTTCTTCTCATTTTAACCCCCATTCATCAAGTTCACTTATTCACACATCCATTCAAGCATTCAAACACTTTGCATCATTGAATCAAACATTAATCAAGTATGTTGGAGCAACCATTGTTATATCTTCATATTTTCTTCCACAAGGGTTTGGTAAGTTGATAAAATTTGCATGTTATTTGTTTATCATTCTCTTCCATTCCATTTCTCCACTAAGGGTTTGATCACCAAAGTGGGATTTGACCAAGGAAAATCCCTATAACCTAACCCTTAACCATGTTTCCCCTTTTGCATGTTTGTTTGTAGACTTGTGTATGTAGATTTGAAAAGTTATTAGGTGTTGAAAAGTGGGCAAGAATTCAACAAAGGTTTTCAAGTCAACTACAACCTATTTCAAGCTCAGAGAAGTCATTTTTTCCATTTTCTATAGAATTAACTTCATCAACCCGACAAGTAGACAACCTCAGATCTGGTGCTACAAAATTGGTTTATGATTTCATAGAATTGTGGGAGTGGACCAATTTGCCATCAGTGGTGAATGAGTCCCACCTTAAGGCTAGAAATATAGATTTTGTCAGATTCTGGATCCTGACACTTAGAACTAGTTTCCAAAAGTTTTCATTAGAAGCAGGACTGATTCACCATCAGTGGCAAATGAGTCCCATTGGTGATTTTCAGTGATCTCTATCAACATTCAGAATATTCTAGAATCTTCATCAGATCTTCAGGTGCACTCTAATTGAACTTTCTTCTTCTCTATTTTGCATTTGTTCATACTTAGTTCACATTTGCATATTGCATTGTGTTTTTCAACATTGCATAATTCTTAGGTTTTGCATTCATAATTAGTCAAATAGTTAATTTAAGTGCACTTAAATCATTTCATTTAGTCTAAATAACATCATACATTGCATAATTTGAGTGAACCAACTAGACTTTTGAGTGGGGTTTACCTCTCTCCTTTTAGGTGAAACATTCCTAAGAGTGCAAGAGTAGCCTAAAATCCCTACCCAAAAAATATATGGTTCAATAACATGATACCCATCATAAAAGAAGTTATAAAACTTTGCTTAATGGGATCAAAGAAGTTCTAAAAAAATGCTTAAGGGGATTAAAAACTTGTTATCAAAATGTACTTAAGGGGATGCCTTAAGGGGATCACTATACCTATTGGATAATGATATCCATCATCATTTTCTTGAGGTTTTATTAACTTATGTTTAGTCTCCACACAATGAGCCAACCAATATTTTTTTTCCTCTTCATTCCCCTCAAGTGCAACAACAACATACACATGTCCTGCAAACAAAATTTGATTTAATAACTTGCATGTGTCCATATAATTTGACCAATCTACATACATCCATTCATATGTATATAAATAAATAATTTAGTATTAAAAAATAGTAATAAAGTGAAATAAAATAAAATAAATTACCTTCTTTTACAAAGTCTGAAAAATGTTCATAGTCTTCTGATGCAAACACTTGATCATTGTCTTCAATTGTTGTTTCATATTGATCGTGTGCTTGTATAGGTGTCAATGATCTTTGCTTCCACTCTTCAACCCATTTCATATTTTCGCATGCTTCCTAATATCTTGAGATACAAAACTGACAAAAAAATCC